>RJWM01043757.1:0-13631 GCA_004363535.1 Dasyprocta punctata | reverse complement strand
GTTTTGCTTTGGACTGGAGAGTACCTTCTGCTACTGACACTGTAGTCAGATCTGTTGCTCAGAGAATCCTTTAGCCCTAAAAGTGACTCTCCAAAAAAAGTAGGATCCCTTGTATGAGGAGACTGGTCTTTCATATTATGGGAAGAGTAGAAACTTTTTCTTCTACAGCCGTCTCTCGTGTCCCTGTAATCAGTCTGCCCGCTTGCAGAACGATCGTATCTTGACCACCGATAGCCAGATTCATCTCCTCTCTGAGGTGGACCGCTTCTTCGATCGTGAGAAAAAGTGCGGCCTTCATCACATTTTTGGTAACCAGCATGACTGTAATCTTTACTGTAGCTTCCTTCACCAGGTCTGTCTAGCACTGGTGGTTTCTTTCCTAGCGGTTGCGGTTTCTTTTCTAGTGGTGGTGGTCTCTTTCCTAGCAGTGGTGGTTTCCTTGGCACGATGTCATGTACTCTATGGCATCCATCACTGGGATGACTCCGAGGTGGTACTCGTTCTCTGGGAAGTCTTTCACAGTCATATTGTCCCTCAGACCACATGTCATGTCTTTTAAAATCTTCAGTAGATGTATGATACTCTGCAACGGGATGCTTGAGTTCTTCAACACACTGCTCACCTGTTTCAGGAAAATTGTGGCTCAGTGCAAACTGCATAGGCTTTTCTAGGGAAGGACCTTTTTCAATCAACTTTTTCTCCGCCATCCCCAAAATTTCATTCTGCTGTCGGTTAACCTGTTTAACCTCTTTGGTTTTCGATGCTACGGCTTTCGAGTGACTGCTGAGCTGACTGTCTTCCCCTAATCCTGTACTGTCTGCTGGGTCGATCTCTGGCTCCTCTGGCAGCTCATTGAATAAGGACGCTGTAGGCCCCGCCTTGAACTCAGAAATCCCAAACAAGTTGCTCTCCTTTGATATCTCAAGTTTTTCCACAGCTGGATTACTTGCATTCTCAGCAAGTTCCTTCTTACTTAGCCTGCTGGGTTTACCTAGCACCTTTGGTGAAGGACCTCCTAAAGAGCTTGAGAGTGAAGTATACCTTGATGTTTCCAAAGACTGGACCCTTCTCTCTTCACTCCTGTGTTGAGACTGGTGAAAAGAGTAAGGTCTTCTTCGGACTGGAGAGTACCTTTTGCTACAGACACTGTAGTCAGATCTGTTGCTTAGAGAATCCTTTTGGCCGATAGGTGACTCTCCGCAAAATGTAGGACCCCTTGTATGAGGAGACCGGTCTCTCATACAATGGGATGAACAGAAACTTTTTCTTCCAAAGCCATCTCTCATGTCCCTGTAATCACTCTGCCCGCTTGCAGAACGATTGTATCTTGACCATCGATAGCCAGATTCATCTCCTCTCTGAGGTGGACCGCTTCTTCGATCATGAGAAAAACTGCAGCCCTTGTCATATTCTTGGTAACCAGCATGACAGTAATATCTACTGTAGCTTCCTTCACCAGGTCTGCCTAGAAGTGATGGTTTCCTTCCTGGTAGTGTTGGTTTGCTTCCTAGTAGTGGTGGTTTACTTGGCGCAGTGTTAAGTACTCTCTGGCAGCCATCACTGAGATGACTCCGAGGCGGTCCTCGTTTTCTGGGAAGTCTTTCGTAGTCATATCGTCCCTCAGACCACATGTCATGTCTTTTGTCAGCCACGACTCCGGCGGACCCAGAGGGCTAGCAGATACAGCACTCCACGGGCCACTGTCACCGCAGCCGCCACCTCCACCTCCACCTCCACCTCCGCAGCGGCCACTCTCGGAGGAGGCACTTCTGGTACCCGCGGTGACGTCAGCCCCTGATGCCTTTCATTCTGTCTTTCTTACGACTTTCTAGAATGTTGACTATGATGCTTTATGGCGTTCCTTTCTGATCATATTTATTTGGGGTGCTAAATACCTTATTTACTTGAGTGTTCATTTCAGTTTCTGGACTTGGAATATCGTCTGCAACGATTTTTGCTAATAGATTTTTATAACTTTAGTTTCCTTTTCCAAACCTTCCTTGACACGGTAATTCATCGTTTTGATCTTTTAGCTTCATCTAGCTCTTGTATCCACCTTTCATGGATTCTTGATTCTAGAGTATCACTGAGTAAGTGATCTACTCTAGTCATCATTGGTATGCAAGTGCTTTTAAACTTACCGAATTTGCTACTTGACACATTCTCATAGAAAAGTTTATTCTCTTATGCATCATTTGTTCAGTACTTGACACACAAGCTAGCACTTATTGGTGTTGACTGTCTTGTAACTTGCTACCCCAATTCAGCCAAAACAGTTTTTTTTTTTTTTTGATACCCGTACTTTCCAAAATCAATTAATGGCAAGTACCAAAATATCAGGGACACTATTCTTGTCCTCAGGTCCTATGCTCTCTCCCGGATTGGTACTATTGACTGGTGTGGCTTTCCATTATATTTTGTATCTCCAGGATTGCTGCTTGATTCCTTTTCATAACCACTAATTTTTTTTTTTTTGGTCCTGTTATGGAACTCAGGGCCTTCACACTGAGCTATATCTCCAGCCCTTTATATTCGCTTTACATTTATTTGTTTATTTTTTAATTTGTGTCTTTCTCGGTCATTGTGTTGCCAGGGCTGGGTTTGAACTTGCAAATGCCTTCCTCAGACTCCTGGAGTGTTGGATTAGAGGCTTGAGCCACCTCACTTGGCTAGAATCTGTAGTTCTTTTGTGTTTGTTTGTTTGTTTGTTTGTTCTGGCCTTGAACTCGCTTATGTAGCCGAGGCTGGCTTTGAACTCACAACAATCCTCCTGTCTCAGTCTCACAAGCGCTGAGATTACATGTGTGTGCCACCTGCCTGAATGAATCTGTAGTTTTTTCCTAAAGTGGTCATTAATATTCCTCACCATTGCTTTTCATTCAATCAGCTTTTGTGTCTTCTTTAATCTCACTGAAAATCTTATTGATTAAATCCTTGATCTGTTTATATCCTCGTTGAGCTCATGGAATATTTTGGTAATTTCTTCATACATTCTTCTCTGATCTCTTCAAACTTTTGGCTTTTGAGGTTTCTGCCTGAGACTTCCCTCCACTATGGTGCTCATGATATGATCTCTTGGACAATAATCAACTTTCGAGGCATCATTTTGCTTTGTTTTCTCAAGATTCTTGTACTTGGTTAAGTGTTACCAACAGTAGGGTTTGAAAGCTCTGCCACTATAGTAGAGATCTCTTTAGTAAGTTCATTTCTCCCTGTGATGTGCCTCTAGCTTTGGGTGAGATTTAGTGATAGCTAAGTACATCCCTTGACTTTTGCTTCTCTCACTTCTCGTAATGTAAACTTGTGATTATATCATTTTGTTATGCAAGCCATTTTCGACAGTTCAAAGTTTAACCTTTAAAAATAGTGATTTTTTTTATTCTAGCTATTTTGTATGTATGGACAGTACTATTGTGTTTTATTTTGCCAGTTATATATGTACAGCAACGATACATAATTATGTGAAATATTTATATTGAAACGTAATTACCGAAAATACTAAATAATGGCAAAAGTACAATGAAATTATCACATAATCTACGTATATCTTAAGGAAGTGAGAATGGTCTAAGATACTGAAAACCATGGTATTAGTGAAAACTCTTAAAATACTGTGGTGCTTTTGCTAACTTTTATAATGGTGGTTCAGTCTATTATCTATACTCAGTATAACAGTGATCTGCTGAAATAGATTTCAAAACAAAGAAGTAGGAATTAAATTTTCACTTGTATTACACTTCTCACTAGTTGTGTTGGCTTAAACTGTTGATGAATTGCTAAATATTTTCACTTCCTTATCAACAAAATAGTAAAAATACATATGGCAAATAACTAAGTGTTAAAAGAAACAATTCAGGTAATGAAACTAGAAGTGTTGAAAAAGTATAAATAATGTTAAATAAATCAAGTTCTTTTATATTTTATGTACTTTCCTATTCTTTATCAAAAGACAGAATGAGAAAGGATGTTACTGGACAGAAACACCTGGAACTCAGATTTGTGAGTCATGTAGATAGGGTAAATGAAACAAAAACATAAAATAAATAAAGAAAGCATAAAATTCTCTGTTACAGAGATATTTCTCATTCAAATCTGTGTCCTACAATTTTGCTCCACAAAGTGTATTTCTGATCAGTTGCTTTAGCATCACTCAGGAGTTTATTGCAAATATTGAATCTTGGTGTCCCTGGAGAACTATGGATTAGAAATTAAGACTTTTTTTCTAAAAACCCAACATAATTTTTAGACACGGTGAATATTGAGAAGTGTCATCCTAGAAGAGTAGTAGTGAAACTATGGCATGCATGCTGTGGCATGCATGTAGACCCCTCTCTGTTGGTACATGAGCCAAGTTGCCCCAGACCTTAAAAGTGGGTAACTGCAATATTTTCCAAAATTAAAAATACATTTGGAAAATTATGCAACATTTGCAGACAATCCTAAAAGCCAGTAAGAAATCTGCAAGAAATTTTCTAGCTTTATAGCAACCACAGAGGAGAATTTTAGTAACAAATTTGTATAGTTTAATAAGGTGGAGATAACCATTTTTTTTCTTCTACAGATAAAGCCAAATTTGAAGAACTTGATCTTTCCTGCTTATACTGGTTAGATTTTGGAAACCTGGAAATGAAATTATTGCAGTTTCGAGAAAGATCTATTGTAAACCCAAATGATGAATAATGCAATCCAATTATTGTAATCACTTTTGTAATCTTCCTCACAACACATAAAGTTATATTTGTAATCTCATTAAAACGTTATTGGAATTCTGGCAAGTTAATTACAGTCTACCATCTCCAATGCAACCCATGGCAAGAGTAAAGACACCAAGACATATTCAAAGTTAAGGGCAGCCAAAGGGTCCTAAATCCAATCCAAGTGAGGATGTGGGGACAAAAGACTTGATTCAAGGCCTCTCCCAAAATTTATTACCTTGTGAAGAAGGGAGTGATTTAAGGATAAGTGACAGTAAGGATGGTGGGAACTACATGAATAACCTGAGCTGGCCAGCCAGGTAGGGGGAAAACATCTTTGCAAAATGCACGGAGAATGATACTGTAAAAGGATCAGTCTTCATGATTTGATTAAGGCGGCATTTGAATTGTATTAGGAGGTTGTTGCTTCAGTTTCTGATATGCAAATCTGTGTTCCCTGGGAAGTCATATCCTCTTACTTTGAGGCTTGTACCCAGTTGACTTTCCTGGAGCTCACTGGCTCTGCCATCTCATTGAACTTCAATCTTTTACAGAGAACACTATGTGAGGAAACAGGAAACTGTCAGCTGGTCTGAAAGGTTGCATACTAGTACCTTAGCCTGCCTTATTTGCATCACTTAGAGCCAACTGAAGGGAGAAGGAAATAGCATAGCCAGCTCTCTACATATCAGCATATGGAAAAAAGACTCAGTTTAACTAATGTTGCTGCAATTGTTCTGCATTCAAGGGGAGTCGCTCAAATTGTCTCCTATGTGCCTCCCTTTCTTGTCTTGTTGTAGCTCCAGCAGGGCTAGTCATGGTTGTATGACCTCTGGTTATCTCCGGGTTGTGAATGTTCTATGACAGGCTTTAATGAGAAAAATTATAAAGAATAAAATGAGCACACTAATTCCGACATAAAACCAAAAGTAAGCTTTGAGATATACAAATAGATTCAACTGCTCTATAGCATCAGCAAAATTACCCCAATCTTTAATTTGGGTATCAAAAGTAGCTGTCTATTGTGACATAGACAGCACTAGTCTCTGAAGAGCATCTGTATCGATAGTAATATTCGGATGGATGGCTCTTTGTATGTGTTTTTTTGATTATTCCCCAAGGATGTAGGCTTTTGTTATATGGTAATGGGGTGATACAAAAGTGAGTCATATTATAGTGACACTTTACACCCTGTTGTAGCTGCAAACTTTCAAGCTGTTCTCCCATCCGCAGGATGGAAATTTCTAGAATGCTCACTTAGGTTTGCAACTTTCTATCAATCTCTTGCTGTATTTTCCAGCTCTCATCAGCAGTTTTTGTCCAGTTAACTACAAAGTGACCAGTTTGTACTGAATGGGCTAATGCCATGTAGCCAATGTGCTAGCTATCAAAAGAACTAGGGAAGTAATCCCTGCAATAATCAACCCAAACATCCTCTTGGTTAGATTGCTAAGTCTTTTAATCAAGCTCTCCTCCAAGAGGGCAGTAAGCAAATGAAACCAAGGCTCCACTACATTGACTGGAAGCCAAACTCTGGGCATCCTGATCATAACTATTAGTGTGGAGTCCTTAGAAAGAAATCCAGGTATGATCCAATGGGTTAGGTAACAATTAGTACATGAAACCATATTTTGTTGCCATTCTATCTTTCCTATCAATAGTATATGAGGATCATAAACACATATTTTTATTCTTATATACCTATGATCTTGCAATACTATTTTGACTTTTCCTCAATTTACTGGCTGCAGGAGCCCAGCATGAAAAGGCAGGGCTAATTTCCATAAAGTATGCTGTATTGATCCAGCCTTGTCATTGATAATATGTCTAGGGATAGGAGAATTGAGCCTCTACCTGATCATGTAACATTAGACAAGGCTTCTGAGGTCCTCATATTTTCAGGAGAGCCTGAAAAGGAAATCCCATGCCAATATTGATCCTCTCCCATAAGGAATCCTCTGAGGCCCCAGTCTATAAAAGAATAATTAAATTTGTGTATAACCTGTCCAAGGTGTGGGTCTCTGCAAGACTTCCAAGGGCCCAAGTCAACTTTCAAATGAGGGATATGAGCTACTGGAATACAGATAAGAATGTTAGATTTAAAATCTCCAACAAGGTTACCATCTGAGGGAATAGAAGCTATGGTCAGTAAGGCAGATTGTCCTTTAGACAGTTGTATTTTCCAAGTCAGATCTACAGGTGACATACATGGGCTAGAATCTTGTCAATGGGCTACAAATAAAAAAGAATATACAAAGGATATACAAGTTTAGCTTGTTCTTGTAAATGCATAAAAATATGATGGCCTGGCAGAATAGTATATGTAGGAATTTGCTTTCTATAGAATGGAAAATTTCTGGTGGCTTGTCCATCCAAGTTAGGGATCTGAGCAGAGGTGAGTTAGGTATGTAAGCCAAGTACTCCTCTTCCTGAACCAGAGGAATACATACAGTAGCTACTAGGATAGCTAGCATTGTAAAGAAAAAATTATCAGACGATTGAACCAAACCCTGGCTGTTAAATAGATGGCAAGCTCCATGAACGGTCTGCTGCGTGCCTTCCCAGGATAGTGGACGAGGTGCTGTCAGGTTCATTGCTTGAGGTCGTGACATGCCACACAGGTGGGTTGGATTCTGACCATGCAGCAGGTCTGATGGTCATAATGTCTGCCAATAATCTGTGGAAATATAAGAATATTGGCCCCAATTTAAAAGTGATGCCGGACCATTCCAAACACCTGTTTGGAGGTCACACCAAGCTACAGAGTGCAGGGACTTCAGAGAATGGTTGAATTCCTGTTCCCAATGTATCATGGCTGACAGCAAATCAGAATCAGGGGTAGGCTTCAGAAAATTTAAAACATATGTAGCAAAATCTAAATTTATTTGAAGAGAGTTCTGACCCTGTATTTCCCCTTGTTTTTGTTTGATTAATTGACTTTTTAATTTAAAATGAGTATGCACAATTATTGCTTGATCTTTGCAATTATAGGGTATCTTGTAACATGTTTCATATCCCAGTTATCAGGAAAACACTGAAAAAGTTTGCTAATATGAGCAGTGCCAATATTAGGTTTTATTGTCTGTGAAACACCTAAGTTTTCAAAGGCTGATGCACAATGATGTATGATATGTTTAGTTTGTTTACCTGAATGACAAGTAGCACGGAAGGTATCTATTGAGGCATGAATACATTTAAGCTTGTTGCAAGAGGATATGCGAGTATTATTTTTATTAGGCATAACTGGTTAGATGTAAAACCTCTGTGATTGTAACTCTGTTGACAAATAAGTTTACAAATATGATAATATGATAATACAATTTGTCCTGCTTGTGCTATGGTAATTTTAAATGTTTTAAATAGAGATTTAGAAATATAATGAAAAAATGTATGGGATTGTCTCAAATTATTAAAAATGGAAACCAGATTTGCCAGAGCGTCTGCATTATAATCACCTAATGACAGTGAACTTGGGAGATTAGAATAGGTTTTAATAGGACCAGTGAGAAATGGGACAGTTTATCTGAATATATCCCATAGCAGTTTTAAAATTACTTGTAATAGTGTGGGCTTGAGTTGACAACACTACAGTTGTTTGTTTTAATGACGTTAGTAAGATCTCCAACCTTTTTTGCATAGAAGTACCAATGGCCTTTATCATAAATCCAACTTCAGCTTATGTTGGTTAACTGAGGGCACAGAAAGTGATGCTATCATGCCTGTCTGTCTATCAAGGCTGATATAAGGGAGCGGCAGTGACTAAGGGGAGCCTGAATCTATCAAAGCTGGGGAGGTAGTTCTAAGCAACCAAGTAAGTGTCTATGATTGGTTATTTACTTTGGTGATATCAATTCACAAATCCATCAATCCAGGAAGAGCTCTTACATTCAATTTATTAGTACCTGTAGTTCCATGAACTGAAATACCCTGGGAAAAACAAAGTTTATTGTTTAAAGGCTTGTTTGTAATATGCTCATGCATGGGGATAAGGGTAGGAGTGGTAATTTTAGTGGTAATCAAAACTGGTTTTTGTACTCCCAGAACAAATGTGAGGAACCGCGGGTAAATCTAATTGTGCACTTTGGACCAGGGAAATGAGGGACACAGAGAGACTGTTGGTAGTCTGATTAGGACTGCATAAAACTGCCTCAGTTGGTTTTGAGTTATTGGAGTATAGGTTGAAGGGTCTCTTATTCCTGTTGAGGTATTTTGTTTGGGCACGTGACTTGTTTTTCTGCAACAGAGTGCTGTTCTTATGAAATTTGGATTACAGTTTGGGCACTTAGTCTCTAAAAGATTTGCCTGCATTGTTCTAGAATATAGTCTTGTTCATGTTATTACATTAAATTGAATTTTCTCTACTGCCATTTGTAAGAGCTAACATTTTTTAACCATATGTGAGAAAAACTGGAAGTGTACTTGGAATTGTGTTTAAGTCACTGAGGCTAGGCGTGCCTTTCCGGCACTTTGCTGTCATAGAAAATGCTCAAAAATGGTTGAGCTCATAAGTTATTATTTGTAACAGATAGAATTATTTTCTAGAAAATTTTCATCACTTTACTGTATGTGTATTACCAAAGAAATGAAAGGTTACACTAAAGACATTTAAAATATGAAATTTAATCTTTAACTAGCACGAAGAAGAAAAGAACAACCTTACAGATATTTTTGTATTGCTTTAAAAATTTCTCCAGAGCTAAAGTAAAATTGATTTAAAGAAAAATACAAAAACCTGGAGGATGTGAACATGTTATTGTAATTGGATCTAAATGCTTCAAAACTTCAGACAACTTTGCTATAATTTCTGTATGACAGATTTTGTTTGCAGTTCATCAAACAACACTCTCAGAGTGATTCCAACATGTGAAGTACTTCTCCATCAGATCTTCCATAGGCAGGGTACTGCCGGGGAGAGTTGAACAATTTTGAAACTCTTAGCATCTGTTCTCATAAAAAGTCTGGCACAAAAGAGTGCTGGGTCTTAAGAACAGAAAAGAGAAAAAAATCTGAAAATACTACACATGACAAAAAGCCTATATTTTGATTAATACAGTGTTAAATGTAAGTAGTCTTGATGTTGCAATTTCAGCCAATATTCACTTGGCTATTTATTCTTGAGAATTTAGCATATATTTAAGTTTTGGTTCTTGGAGTAAATAATCCCTTGTAATATCTATTCTTAATCAACAAAAAAGTTGATAAATTAGAAGTATACTCTTTTGTGCAGTGAGAATAATAATCTCAACTTTAGCATCTGGACTTGACTTCTACCTAGAAACCTCAACCTAATTTTCTGAAATGTACCATCGAGAAATTACTGTTAATTTATGGTCCATGAGGAAGCACTCAGAGACTGAGACTGTGGCAAAGACTAGATTTAATTCTGACTGCATACAGGCAGTCTGAAATCAAAGTGATATCAGCAAATATCTGGAGGGGAGACTAAGTATGTATAGGGTACTGGGGTGGAGCTCATAATCCCAAGGAGTCCGGATGGAATGTTTGAGCAGGTGTGCATATAAATCTGGGCCTCCCGGCATCAAGGAGGCTACAGGTCAAGTCCTAAATTTCTTTATGGTTGTCAATTATTTTTTGCTGAGGGCAGCCTGGGTTCCTGTTGTTTGTAGAGGACACCATGTTTATTGGACAGGTCTTTCTCAGGTCAGGCCTGACAGTTAGAATTTCAGATGTCCTATATTTCAAATGGTTTTCACTATCCATCTCACCTCTAATCCTATTGGAACCCTAGGCTCGGTTAAAGAGAATTCATGTCAGTAAAGGAATTCCTACTATTTTGTGTAGTTGGTAGATTGATGAAATCATGAGAAAGGGTCAAAATGGAAAGATTAACTTGTAATATATGAAGAGGAATTCTGAATGCATTCGTCCTTTAATGCAAAATTAAGATTCATTTTAAAAATAGTTTAATGCAAAATGTTTTTGATACATTCATGTTAATGAATGTAAAAAATTATATATGCTTGTGGGGTGCCATGTGATGTTTTCATACATTTATAGTATATTGCATGATATTAAAATCAGAGTAAATCTATCTATAACAGGTTTGAGTTGAACCTGACTCTCCCAGCCCCCAACCTACTTGCCAGCAGAAGCACTCCACTCTTCAGGGAACTCAGCTCTCAGCAGGGAACTCAGCTCAGTATTGAAACTGTCATGGCAAGCATAGCCAAGGAGAGAAGAAAGGACAAGGAATTTTGTAGGTTCCAAGACATCTGGGGACATCTGGAAACACCCAAGAATTTACACCAGATGTTTCAAGAACTCTGCCCACTGAGGGGCAATACTGCCAGAAAACTTGGACCACAGATGTTTATGAGGATCTTTTTGCCTAATGTCCCCTGCCTCCTCTCCATCCCTATGAAAGGGACAGACTACCCTTAGTTTGCGGGTATACTGTCTTATCACACTTTCTGCCTGCCTGCACCTAGGCACAATAAATTCCATGCCGTGTTGCCTTTACCCAAGCCTGGTGCTTTCTGCTGGTACCACCCCTCCCCCATACGTTACATATGTAGTATTTGAAGCCAAAACCCGGGAAGGGATGCAAGTACTCTTTGGAAGACTTTAAGCTCTCTTGAACCTCCACCCCAGCTGAGAACACCTCATAACATCTTCAGATCATGGTCTCTACAGTTCCTGTCACTTCTGCCATGCCAGATCTCATAGGGCACCTCAGATAAGGTGATCTCCCAATCTCTCTCTCCCTCTTTTTTTCTTTCCCCTTAGCAATTCCCCTCCCCAATAAGATCAGAAGCCAGGCACCTCCCCAGTTCCTGCCTACAATGACTGCTTCAGTTAGGGTAAGCTTGCTCCCTTTCTGGGCTTCTAACACACTCTATGCTTTTAAGACTCCTCCCTCTCAGTTGCTGATGGTAGCCCATTTCAGCTCCCTGGGCTGCTGCTTTTGGCTCCAAGGGTTTTTTGCTCTGAAAGTTAACTCCCTCTGTGCTGAACCTCCTTCATCTTTGCAGTCTATTGCTTCTCAGTTCTGTTTTCTTCTCTCACCCCTTGGGACAGATAAAAACTTGAGTCTCCATTCAGGCTGGTAAACTTAGCTCTAGTCACAGTTGAACACTGTGGGGAGCCTGGTTCCAGTTGGTGATTGACTGATTGTCACTACTGCCCTTGGTCTCTCACCCACCCTCCCTTACGGCCTTGACTTTAACCGATGAGATAAGTATAGGCCCTGCTGCCGCTCTCATTTTGCCAAAACAGGTGCAACAATGATCTTTCTCTGTTCTTAATGGGAAATTCTCCTTCCTTCTTGTTTTCCCACACTTCTCTCTGTGCTCAAATGGAGAACTGTCCATCTCCTCCATCTCTGCTAGCCTGCCTTCTGCAAAATCTCAACCTTCTTCACCTCTCTAATAATTTAAAGCCCAAATGACTCTTGGTGACTAGAACACAATACTTCTCATTTTTCCATAGCAAATAATGAAGAGGACATAAAAGTTTGGTTTTATTTCTTAATTATTGAATTATATTAGGTAATCATAATTGTCAATCTTGTTTGCCACTATTTGTACCGTTCATAAAGTACTTTATGATGTTTCTTTAAAGGAATATTTTGCTCTTGTGGACAAGGTCATGTGTTTCTGTTTTATACGTTTTACATTTAGACTAACAAATTGACTTGTGACTACTGTGGATTTTAATCTTGTTGTAGACAACAATGACAAATCTTTATTATATATATATATATATATATATATATATATATAGCTATTAATAAACCACAGGACTCCTTCCACTAGTTAAATGATGCTAGATAGGTGGCTGTTCTTAAAACTGAAGACAGATTTCACTGAGACAAACCGGCCTGATCCTCCTCTACACTCTAGAGGAAATATCAAGCCTGTTCTGCTTCATTTTCTTTTCTGGTCTGATCTTCCCCTGGTGAGGAGACAATCTTCGCTCTTGAGATTCCCCATTCTCTCCTTTTGCTGAGAATGAATCATCTGCACGTTGTTGCAATAACTCACCGTAAGCATGACAAAAAGCACTTCCTTTCTTTGGTATCATTTTTTATCTTTTCATGACAATTTATACTTTTCATTTTTTTCGAGGCATGTAAGATTTAAAAAATACTCTACTAATAAGTTGTGAACTTTAAAGCTTTTATTGTAAACTTATAAATTGCTAAATAATGATTTTGTCACAAATTCATCCTTGACTTTTCCCTTGCTGACTCCCTCCTACCACTACCATTTGCCCAGAGACATGCCCCCTTGTCCCATTCCATAGTAGGACCCCAAACAGAGCAGGCCATGCCCCTAGCCGTACCTTTCATGGTTTCCCAGGCACTGACAACTCCAAGCCAACCTGCACAAATGCCCCTTTCCTCCCTTTTACCACCAAATAGTGGTTTCCTGTCTCCACTAGCAAACTGTTTCATGCTCAAACAAGCACACCTAGAGCTATCTTCCAAATATCCTCCCTCTCAGCCAGAAGGCTCAAGCTACCTGCTGCTCCTCTAGCCTTTGGTGAGACACTCTCCCAACTCCCATTCACTCTTCCAACACCCACTCACCACTTTGCCACACACCTAACCCAGACTGCTACTCTCTTGTCTTCCTCTTCCTCCCTGTCTGCCAGACCTTGCCCAGATCAGTCGGCATTTGAGCTCTTTCTTTTCAGATTCCAAAACCCCAGTTTTTCTCCCACTCACCCAGAGTTAACTTTAAACTCCTTAAAAAAAATAAAGCAAGTATTAAACATAGGCACAGCCCCAGTCCTCATAGGACTGCCTCTCATCATCATTTCTGTCTAGAACATATTACAGGCTGGCCACTATTCTCAGAGATAATCTCTTTCTATACCCAAACTTGGCTGCTAGCTCCCTAGAGAGTTAAAATTACCTTTAGCAGTCAGTCTCTTACATTAAAGGAAAAATTATATATACATATTATAACAGCA
>RJWM01043756.1:0-13633 GCA_004363535.1 Dasyprocta punctata | reverse complement strand
AAAAAAAAAAAAAAAAAAAAAGAAACAGCAAGATGCAATCTCAGTCCTCCAGCTCACCAAGAACAGTGGAAGACACTGGAAATCGCACAACTGAACTTTCTGAAGTGATAGCAACTGAGATGAAATAACTCCATGAAGCTACAGAGGAAATCAGTTAAGAAATAATCTCCCAGGTTAAAAAAGAAATGACAAACATTATGAAAGAAATGTTGAGTATATCTAAAGAAGATCTAGATAAAAAAAAATAAAGGAACGTAAGAAAATGATGGAAACCTTGAATGAACAATATAAGACAGAATTAGATTGCATGAAACAGATTCAAAAGGATATTCGGGAAGTTAAAAATTACATTGAAAGCTGGCAAAACCACTTGAATCAACTAAAGATAGACTCTCAAACCTTGAAGACAGGATGGAAGTTTATGATCACAAAAGAAAGATCTCTTAAAAATATCAAGGAATCAGGAAATAACAATTCGACAGCTACAAGACGATGCAAAGAGAAACAATATAAGATTGATAAATGTCAACAAAAAAGCAGGGGTCCACACAAATGACACACAAAGACTATTTACAGAAATAGTAGAAGATAATTTTTCAAACATGGGAAAAGAATCTGACATACAGATAAGTGAGGCATATAGAACCTCAGCCATAATCAAAATAAATCTTCACCCAGACATATAATAATTAGGATATCAGAAATTCAGCACAAGAACACAATACTAAAAGCTGTCAGAGAAAAGAAACAGATCACCTATGAAGGAAAGTCTATCAGAATAACAGTAGATTTCTCAACACAAACCTTCAAGTCAAGAAGAGCTCGGAGTAAAGTATTTCAAGTCCTGAAAGAAAACAACTTTCAACCCAGATTGACATACCCTGCAAAACTATCTTTGAAAATTGGTGGAGAAGCAAGATACTTCCTCGACAAAGAGCAACTGAAGAAATTCATGGCCACCAAACCAACACTACAAAGAAAGGTACACTACTGAAAGGTACACTAGAAAGAGATAAAGATAACATCAATTCCAAGAACAACAGCAGAAGGAAACCACGAAACAGGGCAAACAATTAAACAGAAAAAGTAGAAAACAAACAACAGAAAGATAGCATGACAGGGATAAGTCAGTACATATCAGTTATATCCATCAATATAAATGGTCTCAACTCACTAATAAAAAGAAACAGACTGGCAGAGTGGATTAAGAAACAAAATCCAACAATATGCTGTGTACAAGAAACACATTTAAGTGAAAAGGAAATTCATAGACAAAACGTCAAAGGATGGAAAACAATACTCCATGCAACAGGAACCCAGGGAAAGTAGGGGTAGCTATGCTGTTTGCAGACAATGTGAACTTCAAACCAAGAATGATCAAAAGGGATAAAGAAGGTCACTACATATTTGTTAGGGGAAAACTTGAAAAGGAGGAGATTATGATCACAAATATATATGCAAAAAATATAGGAGTATCCAACTACATAAGAAAAATCTTAATGAACATGAAAAATCAAGTAAGCAATAATACAGTTATAACAGGGGACTTAACAACCATTGTCACAAACAGACAGATCAACCAAACAAAAAATCAGCAAAGAAATAACAGAACTGAATCAAACTTGTAAACAAATGGACTTAGTAGATGTATACCGAGTGCTCCACCCAACATCAGAATGAACATTCTCTTCAGCTGCACATGGATCATTCTCTAAAATAGATGATATACTAGCCCACAGAAAATGCTTAAGTAAATGCAAAGGAATCAACATAATCCTATGCATATTATCTGATGATAGCACAATCAAATTGGAAATTAATGACCAAAAAAACCCTACAAGAATTCCATAAACACATGGAAATTTAAAAACACTCTGCTAAACAACTAGTGGGTCACAGAAGAAATTAAACATAATAATCAGAATAATAGAATAACAACTAAATAATGAATACTTATGCTGAATATTAAAATTGAATTTACATATAAAATTAAATAGAACCTAAATTCCTATAATTTAAAAATTTAAAAATAATAAGATAGTTAAGGAAGCCAAGATGATAAAGTCTTAGATGTGTTTTTTTAATGACACAGTAGCAAACATTATTAAAGATGAGTATAAAAATGTGAGATGTTACAGGTCTGCAAAAGATACATGTTTTAGGGACCAGATCTCAGAAACACAGTGCCTGACTGGCAAGAGCAAGGTCCTAAGTTTGATTCCTGGTACCCACTCCCAAATACATTCCTTTTTATAGTTAGATGGCCAATATAAACCTTAATATCTATGGCATATTTTAAGGTTAACAAGAATTTACAAGTTTGGACCCTTTGGATAGAATAAGCACTTAAAAAACTAGCTCTGTGGTCATACTTATAAAATACGTATGTCCATATATTTCTATTACTATTGAAATTAAATAAGAAAATGTTTCATTCATCTTAACCAGGATACTGTTTTTTATGTTTAGAGAGACCCTGAGTTATGGAGACTCTTCTTTGAAAATGCTGCATACATGTGTTTTATGAGTTACTGTTGCTCATTTCCTTTCACATAGACAGAAGTTTATTCTATACCATCTTTTTCATTTCTGACAGAAATTAAGTACTTTTGAGTAATCATTCTGTTAAGAGTTCTTTGATGACCTAGAGTCTCTTCATTACTTTTCATTCTGCACTTCATTTGACAGTATTTTACATATTTCTAAGTCAGAATCATTTATGTAGGTTGCCATTTTGATTACATGTCAATTTCCACAATCAAGTCATGGAATTCTACACACTAAGATAATCATCACACGTATATGTAGGTCAGAGTCACAGTAGGAAACAAATGATCACTTAAAAGGGGTGATTTTAGTGGGGGAACTATTTTGAAAAGTGCGGAATAATTGTACGATAAAGGGAAATCAACTAGGGTTAGTAAAATACAAAGGACCTGCCACATACCACTGAGGCTAAAGGAGAAAGTTGTAGGAGCAGTTAATGAAAACTAGCAAGATGTATAGCTGTAGAAGATTCATAAGACAAGAGTTTTGGCCACTGATGGATGAACATAACCATTGCCAAACTATAACCCAAAAGGCTTGCATTTCTTCGGTTTTTTTTTTGGAGGGAGGACTGGGGATCAAACTCATGACCTTGCGCTTGCCAGGCAGGCACTTGTACCACTGAGCTAAATTCTTGGCCTCAAGGCCTACATTTCTATCCTTTTACTCTCCAATACTCTGGCATTATTTTTCATTGCCCTGATTGCAATTGGAAACTGAAAGTCAAGAAACCTGGTTATGTTTTCATAAACAGAGCATGGTGGAGAGGACTGGAAAGTGGATCTACAAGAATTAAAAGAATATATAGCACATTATACTAGACTAATAACCAAGTAAAAGACATAAAATAGATTATTTTTAAAAAATTGTCTTGATAAATAATTCAGGGTTCTATGACACTTATGGAGGAGAGTTTGGACCGCCTGACAGAAGGGAAAATTCATTTTATTTTGACACAGTAATGCATACCAATTCTAGGAATCTGTCTGAAAAATTAAACTGGCCAAAATGTAAAATGGTATGTTTTGAGACATCCATTGCCATTAATTGTAATAGGAAGAGAAGGGAAGCAATCCAAATGTACATCAGTAGGAACTCTTTGGAATGAATTGTGGTTCATCCATATAATGGGGTGTTATTTAACTATAAAAATGAATTAAAAGGATCTCTATATACTTAAGTAAAATAATTTCCAGGATATAATAAGTTCAAAAGACAAGGTACATATTTGCTTTATTTTAACAAATATGATTGTACAGAGTGTTATAAACGTATTTGCTTATGTTGCTAAGTAGTTTTAATAGAAGGAGAAACCAAAAACTAATGAAAATGAGAGGCAGAAAGTAAAATGGTAGAAGGACGGGGAGAGAAATAGTTGTAGAGAAGAAAGAATTATGAATTACAAACAGACTGCTTTGTTTCTTACTAATCCATTCTAGCACGAGAAGAGAATTATTGAAAGGATTCAAGTGAAAAATTAAATTATCTTGCTCATGGTATTATTCTTAGATTTTTTTTTGTAAAAGTGGAAAAATTGTATTTCATTGAGGTCTATTGATAAGAATTATCATAAATCAGAGCAATGCATTTTTGATATTCAAAAAGTTCTGAAGGAAATTGTTCATATTTTTATCTGAAAATCTTAACAATTTAGTATGCTGGCCAATATTAGTTGTTCTTTTATAAGAGAGTGTCCTAGCTTGAGGATATTTCAAATGTGAAAACTGAGTCAAAAACTCTTTTTTTCCCTATTACATTCTAGTATTTGTTTGTATATTGTTATTATTATAAAATAATAGCAAAACTATTCCCTTTAAAATTTTTTTGGAGGTACACATGATTCCAAATTTTTGGAGGTACAGTTTACATTTATATACATTTGGATTTAAAACATAAATGGTTTACTATTTAGAAGCATCAAACTGCAGAAAATCATGCAGTGCTTTTTATGCTTATATTGATTACATGTGGTGTGCTTTTAAAGTAGCTAAGTACAAATTCTAGTTATAAGTAGTGTTTAACTGGAGCAGGAATATAGATAATACTCTTTATTCTTCAAGAGGAATGAGGAAATATGGGGAACATGTTCTTTAGAGGAACAAAGAAGAGCAATCCATTACTTTCCTAATAGAAGAAAAAACTCAATTAAACAAAATATATATATGTGATTCTTTTGACTGTAAATCACATTCCTGAACAGGAGTGGCACTAAAATTTGAAAAATATTAACTTGAAAAGTGACAAATTACAGTTTTCTCATTCAGTTAGAAGCCTGTATAGATGGATTTAAGATGTGATTTCTGTGCAGATTAAGTTACTCTGTTACAGGACCACAGTCTATACCAGTGTTTCTCAGATTGCATGTAACAACCTTTTATTAAGACCTGAAATTTAATGGATACTAACTAATATATTTAAATGAAATAGAATACCTAGAATAGAAAATAACAGAGTGCATTTCTTTTAGAAAGGGCAAACATTAGATTGTGAAATTTGTTTTTATTACATGTATATGAATATGGACTATTTTGGAATATAAAATATATTACCACTATGAATCATGTCTAAAATATTTTTAAACAGGGTTCTATTTTGCTTACTGGAATCAGTTATACTATAAATGTTTACCAAATGGTATAGCAAAGTTAAAAATTGTGTTGAAGGGCAATGTCATATATTTGTGTTCTCTTTCCTACACAGTACTAAAATTTATTCTTAAGTAGGTAAATACATGTAGAAATTATGGGGTAGTAAAGTATTTTATGTTTAAAAAAATCTAAAGAGAGCAACTCAGTATAAGATGAAATACAAACTTATCCTATTTTCCTATTAGAGTATAACCATAAAGTACCCAATTCTGAAGTTTCCAGTTCCTCTGCAATCCTTGTATCCTACTCATGTTTAATTTGCTCTTGGTAACAAGAGGGAAAAGAAATGCTTTATTAAAAAGTCTTGAATAATATTGACTTTTGATCCATAACCAAAACTTGCAGTATATATATTAGTATTTTTTTAATATAGGAAGTAATTACATTTGTTGCAGGTCACAGGTTGGTAGCAGGAACAGAGAGAAGGGTGAAGGGAAAAAGATGGTGAAGGGTAAAAGGGGCTCAAGTGTGATGAGAAAAAAAGGGCTATATATTAGTGTTGTTATAGTTTGTGTCTAAATGTTGCCCCCAAAACCTCATGTGGTCATGGGAGTGGGCCTTTTGAAAGTGTCTGAATCTAGTGTTTGTGATTGGTTCGTTGTCTAGTGCTGGGATTGGCAGTGTGAGTGCTGCACCCACCTAAGGGTGGGTAGCCAGCATACAATATAAGTGATGGAAGGCATGCTTTTTGCTTTTTCCCTTTTTGCTCTTGTTGCTTTTGGTACCTGCTGCTGCTGTGAACAACTGCCCCTATGTCATGCCACCCTGCCTTGGAGCAAGCTGATTATGGACTGAAACCTCCACAAACTGTGAGCTAAATAAACCTTTCCTTTTCTAAATCTGAGAGTGGGGTATTTTGTCCCAGCAACCAGAGAAAAGTAACAAACACAAGTATCAATACATATCTTAGAAAATTTTAGTCTAAAAGATGATGCAGTTGATGTCTCTGAGGAACATCCAATGAATCTTTAAAGGGAATGATGTGTAAGATGACTCAAAATGATATAGTTACCTTGAATTTCATTAATATTCCAGTTTGTAATGTGTTTTGCTTTTGATTTCTAATCATTCAGCACCTGGGGTGTATTTCAATGATAGAGCACTTGTCTAGCATCCGTAAGGCCCTGGGTTTGATCTCCAGTGCCACACACACACACACACACACACACACATACACACACACATAAGCATTAAATGAACTCTTTTTTATTTTTCACTTGTGTAGCAATTAAATAATCAACTATGTTTTTAAAAATTAGATTGTACAAGTCCTTCTGCAAAATTTCACTTTACCTCAGTATTTTTTCATTGACTATTAGGTGAAATTGTCTTTTGAGCATAAAAGACTTAATTTATGCAAATAATGCAAAAATGACATTTTGCATAAACTGTATGTTGTTTAGTTTAGGTCCTTGAAATAAAAATTAAATACTGTATGTAAGAGGAAAGCGTCTATCATACATATAAATCTTTCCACTTGTAATTATTTCTCATGGAATGCCATTGTAAGATACAGTGGAATAGTAAGTACTTCTAAACTTTGAACATGGATGCATGATTTACTTTTTAGCATTTTTCCTAAAATGTCCCAAAGGTCTGAGAAACATTTCAGTGTGACATTTATTAGAATATATCTTACACAGATGATAAGTTAATTTCTAGATACATCAATAACAGACTTTTAGCTAGAACTTGCTTTTGTCTGGTTCAGGAAAATTATGTAAATTTCATCATTAGTTATTCTATTACTTTTATTGCTTAAATCAGTAGAATTTTAAAACTTCACCAATAGTCTCTGCATCCTATCTTTATTTTTATAATTTTCTATCTTTTGTACTGTGAATTTATTTCACTCTGATTTCTAACACTTTGCTCTGACCTGTCTCACTGTAACTCAGAAAGACACAGGACCTCAGAGTAGAAAACATGTCCTTTCAGTGTATGTTTTCCTGTGTGTGAAGCATATGTGAACTGATCTCCCTAAGTTTAAATACATTTGAAATTACATTTGCAAAAGAGGGAGGCCAAATCTTCACCACAATTATGTTCTAGAATTAAAAGCATTTAAATTCAAGTTTTATTCATGGGCGAGAATATTTTTAAACTTTATTTGGTATAAAATAGAATATGTGTTAGAAAAATGTTCCTCACTTTAGACAGCTGACTATAACATCTCATTGGTGTTTTAACACCGATATACATTTTACCCTTAAAAACAAGTAGGAAAGTAGTTAACCATATATCTCCTACTTTCATTACCAGTTCAGGACTAATTTTAGGAAACATTTGTAGGAGTTTAGCAAATTAATCCAAAAAACTAATTGGAAATGTGTTATAAATGTGTGAGCGGTGCAGTGTACTATAGTCTTTTCTCACAGTGTTTTAACTAACTTTAATACTTTATCAAAAGGAAGTAGAAAATAATGTAAGTTTTTTTGTTTTGTTTTAGAATCCTTTGCCTGGACCATCTTAACTTGGAGTACATGGAAGCAATTATGTATTCTGATTGTCCATGAAAAAGTTCCTGATAATATTAACTAAAATATTCTCTAAAGCGTTTCAAATCCTCTTTGTTTTATAATTTTCAAAAATTTTAACTGATGCATCAAAACATAAAACATGTACATTTTAATGCGGTATCATGTATCATGTGTCTGACACATTCTTACATGAGATTCTAAATGCTTACTCTTCTCAGTAGCTCAGTTCCTCCATGTACTCTATCAGTATTGGAAAATAATGTCACTTGTAAGTTTCTCAAAAAATAAGGCCCTCCAAGTTTTCTCACCTGTTATTCTCTGTTTCTTCATAGTAACTCTGACTCTTTAATAACCTTTTTGCTCTTTCCTCTAAATTTGGTAAAATAAATCCCTATTTCTAATACTAGTCATTTAGTCCTTAGAACGGTGCCAATTTCTTCTTTGACACTCAGCACGGGGAATTTTTCTTTACTTGCTTCCTAGCATCTTAGTGTTCTTGCATTGGTACCTTCCTTTTGGTCTTTAGATGTTCAAAGGTGTAACTGATTTGAAAAGAAAACCACCACTCTAATATTGAAAGTATCTCTGTCTACAACATATGTCTTTTCAATTATTAATTGTTAAATAATCAAAAATGAGCTAAGAAATCCACTGAACTCACAGTCTGATGGATTTACACTAACTTTCCATTAATTACCTGAAGTCTATTGATGAGGCTGTACTGTGGGTTGTAGACCACAGTGCCATCTTGAGTTTACTGGGCTTAGTGTCAATTCAGAGTCAATGTCCACAAGCACCACAAAAAATCTGATTACATCCTTATTCCCAATGCACATTGGTAAAAAGTGGTAAGTCCATTTGAGGAAGGCACTGAAAAACACTATGAATTTTTGTCGGTGTTGCAGGCTTTTTCCTCATATTCCCTTATTCCAGGGGTTCTGGGTTTGTAAATTGGCTCAAGCATAAGAATTGATTGAGGAGGCATGAATCTGTTTTGATGATTCAAGTTAGACTTCTGTGCACCTGATTTATAACTTTTATTGTTTTTACAGATCAAATAAGAATTTAGTAGACTACACATCTATTTCACTTTTAGGAACATCTTGATTATGTGGCCAGTGTCATAGGGCTCTGTGAGTGAGGTGCTTATTACTGTTTTGACCTTGCTGCCCATTTGGCAAGCGTACACATCATACCTTTGATGATTAAGTGCTGTCACTTGGCCTTTGCCTTCTACCCCATCAAGTTATCCCATTGCAATTGAGGATTATAATTTGATGACAGCGGTTCTCTCATTGTAATTCCTTTAAAAATATATTTTATTAGTACAGGTTTGATTACATTTCTTCTGGGGAGTTGGTACAAATACATAATACATATTTTTTTCATCTCCTTCCCTTGCTTTACATCCTTACTTCCTTCGTCTGATCCCTTTTAATTTAGAAAGATCTGAACAGGCTGTTTATTAAACAGGCTATCTTTCCACTAGTGTGTATTTTGACCCCTTTGTCGAAGATCAAATAGTTGAATGTACTTAAGGTTGTTTCTGCATCCTCTCTTCTGTTACAGTGATCTACTTCCTATTACTTATCTTTTATTTTACTATTTATTAGTACTTTGGATTTTCATATAAGAGAAACCATATGATAGTTAAACTTGTGTGACTGATTATTTCATTTAACATTATGGCCTCAAGGTACATCCATTGCTACAAATGACTCAATTTTATACTTCTTTATAGCAGAGTGGTACCCCATTGTGTGTAAATACCAAATTTTCTCCATCCATTCATCTGTTGTTGGACAATTGGGCTGCTTCCAAAATTTAGTTATATGGAATTGTGCTACTATAAACATAGGTATATATATATGCTACAACATGATGTATTTAACTCTTTTGGGAAGGTACCTAGAAAGGGAATAGCTGGGTCAAATGGAATATTGAGTTTCTCTTTTTTGGTTTTTTTTTTTTTTTTTTTTTTTTTTTTTTTTTTTTTTTTTTTTTTTTTTTTTTTTTTTTTTTTTTTTTTTTTTGGTATTGGGAATCAAACGCATGACCTCATGCTTGCCTGGCGGGCACTCTGCTGCTGAGCTTTATCCTTGGTGTGTTTTAGTTTTTTGAGGAAACTTCATACTGATTTCTATAGTGGTTCTACTAATTTATATCCTATCCTCCACAAAAATAACAATAATATTGAAGAGTCCATTTTCCTTCCAGCCTCTCCAGCATTTATTATTATTTGTTTTTGTGATGATAGCTATTCTTCCTGAGATAAAATAGAATCTCAATTTTGTTTTAATTAGCATTTCTATAGATAATATTTCTTCATATATTTATTGGCCATTTGTACTTCCAGAAATGTCTACATATTTCAATTGCCCATTTTTGACTGGATCTTTTATTTGGGGGTCTATTTTTTGAATTCTTTATATATTCTATGTACTAGCTTGTCTGGGGAATAGGTAGTAAAATTGTTTTCCTCATTCTATAGGTTGTCTTTTTACTCCTTGGATTGTTTCTTTTGCAATGAAAAAGCCTTTACTTGATATTTTACCGCTATTGATTCTTAGTACTATTTTCTGTGCAACCATAATTCTGTTCATAAAGTCCTTGCCTGTGCCAGTCAATTCAAGTTTTTTCATTTTATATTCTGGCAGATTAGGTGTTCAGTTTTAACACTTAGATATTTGATCCATTTTGATTTTAGTGTGGTATGTGGTAGGAGGTATGGTCTGGATTCAATCTTCTGTGTGTTAATAGCCAGTTTTCCCAACACTGTGTATTAAACAGGCTATCTTTCCACTAGTGTGTATTTTGACCCCTTTGTCAAAGATCAAATAGTTGAATGTACTTAAGGTTGTTTCTGCATCCTCTCTTCTGTTACAGTGATCTAAATGTCTGTTTTTGTATCAGTACCATGTTGTTTTTCATCACAGTAGCTTTGTAATACAATGTCAAATTTGTAATTGTGATGCCTCCTACTTTGCTCTTGTTACCAAGAAATGCTTTTATTATTCTGGGTCTCTTTTGAGTCTGTATGGAATTTAGGATTGTTTTCTCCAATTCTGTGAACACTGCTGTTGGCATTTTGATTGTAATTGCATTAAATCTGTATATCAGTTTTGGAAGTATGTCCATTTTGACAATATTGGTACTGCCAATCCAGTAATTGGGGACATCTTTTTACTTTCTGAAGTTCTCCTTTTCAATCTCCTTTTTTTTTTTTTAGAGTACTCTAGTTTTATTGTAGATGTCTTTCACTTCCTTGGTTATGTTAACTATTAAGTATTTAATTTTTCTTTGTTGTATTGCACATGATATTTTTTCCTAATTTTTTCTCATTGAATTATTATTGTTGTACAGTAACGCAATTGAGTTTTGTGTGTTGATTTTTGTATCTTGCTACATTGCTGAATTTGGTTATTAATTCTAGGAGTCTTTAGTAGGCCCATAATCTGTTTAGTTATGTCTTTTTTGAACTTGCCAAGTGCCTTATGTATCTGTTTTGTCATCTCCTCTGTAATCATTTGAATAATTTGACTGTGTGGCTTTTGATTTACTCCCCTTCAGTGGCCCACGGATCAACTTTTGGGGAGCCCAGAGTGTTTGGAGGCATTTTATTTCCTTGTCTGCACGTTTCTGTTTTCCTTTGTTCGTTTGTCTTTCGTGCTGAGGCTTGTTGGTGGCAAGTTTTGATGCTTATTTGGAAACTTCTCTAGGTAATGTCTGCTTTTCAATTATACCCTCTGGGTGGGACAAACTGTTAGCTTTTGCCTTTGTCCCAGGGTCCATACACCTCCGTTTATTTGAGAGGGGAGTCTATACCATATTTGCTAATGACACAAAGGCAATTCAGATACTAGCATCCAAAAAAAAAATACAATTAATAGCAAAAATTCTATCATCTTGGCTATGATAATAAAATCACCCATAATAGTGTCAAGAACAAACTGGGTATTGGCATGCCTTACAAATTAATAATATATCACCATTAACCATTGAAAAGAGATCTATAATTGTAGTATAATCACTAATTCAAACCAAATGTTGATCTACAACAAATATCTACTAAATGGAGCAACTTTACCTCCACTAACAATAGAACAGTAATACAATAGAGTTAGCTAAGTACATAAAGGTTCAGAACTCTAATAGTTATACTAGAAAAGGAAGAAGGGATGGGAAATGGGAGAATGGAAAAAGTTAAAACTTGAAAAATCAATCAATGGAAGATGAGAAGGAGAGAAAAGTGATATAGAGGATCCTATTGAGGATAAGAAAGAAAATAATAGTATTCAAAAATAGTCACAGAAAAGAAAAAGAAGAAAAAAGAAAAACTGCAAAGTATAGAAAATTTAAAAAGATAAAGAGAAAGAAAAAAAAGTTAAAAGGGGAAAGATAGAAGAGGGGAAAAGTGGAAGAAAACTCCACCCCCAAATTCTGATGATTAAAGAGAAATAATGAGAAATTTTAAAAGTTAAAAAAGATTGAGTGAAAAAAAAAGAATTTCTCTGTATTTTTGAATAAATGATTTCTTCCCAGGATCTGCTGTCTTGGAATACATCAAATCAGAATTTTCTTCACCTAGTTTTAGGGTCTGTTGGTTTGTGAGGTGCCTTCCTTGTACCACGAGCCCCCTATCATTCCCCAGACTGTGGTGACCATCCAAACCAAAGTGTATCCTTACTCTCTTTGAGAAAAGCAATCAACTCTCTGGTCTGTTCTGGGTGTAGGACATGGGGAAGGGGTTCAAACAGAGCTTTGGACTTAATGTCAACACAGGTCAGGCTTATTTTCTCACTATAGAGGGCTGGGCCTGCGTTCTTCCCTCCCTGAGATTAAAATTCTCTGGGAGTCTGTGTCTAAATTGCACCTTATCCATGGCAGTCTCCCATAGATGTCTCTCACCCAGTCTTTTGGAAGGGTGACACTGGAATCTCTGAAGCTGCTGCCCAGGTCTGTACTTCCTCTCTGGTCTCCTGGTCCTCCAGGCTTACTTTTTCCCCTTAGGATCTCTATCTTCATTTAGGGTCAGATAAGTTGGTTAGTCCATACTTCTGCTGCCCTGTGCCATGGAAAAGCAAAAGGCAGAGCCAACCTGGCATTGGTGGATGGTTGCAGCCAGGCAGTGGCTTGCTATGTAATCTCTTCTGTCCCTGAGTGGTGGCCTTGTCCACGACCAGGTCAGTCAATTGATTAGCACCTCTTTGTCTCATACAAAGAGAAATAAAATGAAGAACTGGCTAGGAATTAGCAAGTGAGCACTGCCATGGTATGCAATCCATAGGTACAGAGCTGGTCAGTGACTTATGGCATGGATCTATCTGGTTCCCAGGGAGTACAGATCTATCCAGTCTCATCTACAGGGCTCTCACTGAAATTTCTGACCTTTAGAGAGAGAGAATAATGTTCCTCAAGTATGCTGGAGTTCCTTTCACAAGTTTATTTCTCAAGGTCATGATAAAAAAACATGGGCAAGAAGGTCTTATGTGATAAATCTAGTCTAACATCTCGATCTCACTAAGACTTTGGTCACTGTGGTGATTAGGGTGGAATGTCAACCTGATTGACTGCGACTTACTGGGAGGATTGGTGGAATACACTTCCCAATGTGTCTGGATAGGTCATGGATATGTGGCCTTGGGGCCTAAGTTTGGCCCATGTCTTAGTTACTTTTCACTTGTTGCTGAGACAGAATACTTAACGCCCAAAATTAGGGAAGGAAAGGTTTATTTCTTTTTTTTTTTTTTTTTTTTTGTGGCACCGGGGATCGAACTCACAACCTCGCGCCTGCCAGGGCAGGCGCTTAAGGCACTGAGCCAAACTCCCGGCCCTGGTTTTTTGAGGCAGGGTCGCACTGTGTAGCTCAGGCCGTCCTTGCGCTCGCGTTGTAGCCCAAGCCGGCCTCGAACTCACAATGCTCCGCCTACCTCAGCCTCCCGAGTGCTGGGATTAAAG
>RJWM01043755.1:0-13636 GCA_004363535.1 Dasyprocta punctata | reverse complement strand
GCCCTGCGCTACGAATGGAGCTGGAACCTTCTGAGGAAACGCCACCAAAGTCTTTCCTGCCAAAGCTTTCGGGAGCCCTTCCTTCGTGAGCAGCTCACGGCTACCGGGTGGAGTGCCGGCCGCCGCCCTGCTTCTGCTTCTGTTCCCAGAGGCTGGGGAGGCAGCTCGTGGAGACAAGCTGGGGGGCTCCGCGGCTGTGTGGCGGGTAGTTAGTAGCTTGCCCCTCTCCTTTGGTTCCTCTACATCTGGGAAACGGCATAAAGTGGAACGTTATTTGCAATACTTCATGAAACAACTTCAAATCATCAGACACGTCAAAGATGCTGCACTGCAGACCAATGCATTATTTACAACTTCTTCAAAACAAGGAACCCGAGATAGCTTCCAGGGACACTTCTCCCGCGCGAACGCCACGCCACGTGTGTGGAGTGGTGGTGACAAGTGGCGATATTCTCCTTTATAGCTGAAGAGTTTGAAGATGGCAATTTTTTTTTACCAATAGCAGCTTGGCACTTGGGAGGCTGAAGCCTACATAGCAAGACCCTGTCTCAAAAACAAAAGGAACCAGAAGCAACACATTTGCCTCCATTTTTCACAATGGTGGTTTCGCTGATAACTTTTTAAAACTATTTCACCAAATTCAAGATAAACTATAATAGATAGTTTATGGTGACTACTGAAGTTTTACAGTTGTATAATTTACTGAATTCCTAAAATCGCCCAAATATTTCATACTTTTCAAGTTTTAGAAAGGTTTAGGGATTGCGTGGTAGAGCCCCAAAAGCCTGGACCGGGCTGGAGGAATGCACGTGTGTACGCAAGACGGGGGGAGGGTAATGCAGCTCCGGTAGAAGGAAGGAAAGTCCTGCTCATTGGTGATTTCTTCAGCTGGCAGAATGAAACCACTGCAATATCAAGAAGGTTCAAAATAATTTAATGTCCTACATATCACCGGAAACATTTTAAAACACAATAAATACATAAAAATAAAAAATAAAAGTGCTAATGTCTTTTTTATTTTTGAGACAGGGTCTCACTGGGTAGGCCTTAACCTTATTATGTAGCCCTGGCTGGTGGCTTTGAACTCCCAGCAATTCTCCTGGCTCAGTTTCCCAAGTGCTAGGGTTACAGGCGAGCACTACCACGCTTGGTTCATCTCAATATTCCACGATTAGTTATGAAAAAATGAAATCAAATAATATATTGATCAGAGCTAATTTCATTACATTTTCTCAGGTGGAATAAATACTTTCTAACCATACACATTAGGAGACAAATGGGACAAGTTTTTTTTTTTTTTTTTTTTTTTTTTAATAAATTCAACTATATGTTAAACCTAAAGCAAAAGGTTGAAAAACGTAACAGACAAACATGCTACAGAGTGCTCACGACTGGACGTCTGTTTTGTATCACAGAACACCTCGTCCTCCTTGACTGACGGAAAACTCGTCTTCCCACCCCACCGCCCCACAGCACCACACAGAAGGCTGAGTGGTTTCTGAGGCCAGGGACCCACGAACGACTGACTGATGGGATGCGGCTGAGGAAGCCTGGGCAGTAACAGCTCATGAGGAGCAGCCTGAGACAGGGATGTGCGCTGCAGTGACCAAGGAGCCCCAGCAGCAGGTGACTGCTGGAAGCGCTCTCCCAACCACCACGTGGCACTGCATCTCGGCCTGGGGCCTGCACGCGGCCACCTGTGCCGGGGCTGATGTGCGCCCGCAGCTCCCGGGTGTGGCGAACGGGACGCAGGGCACAGGGGCAGCGTGTGCAGGTTCTCGTCGCTGACCAGCAGCCGCATGGCTCAGAAATACCTACAGCCACCTGGAAGACTTGCTAGCCTCCAAACCCTGCCAGCCCACCCATCAAGGGCCGCCTTTATTTTGAGCACGGATCTTCTAAAGAAGAAAAGTTCAGTTTAAAATAAGACTATCTTCTTCTTTTTGGCACTGGGAATCAAACAGGACCTCACGCTGGCCAGGCAGGAGCTGTGCTGCTGAGCTATTTCCCTGGGCCCTAAAATAAGAGTATCTTAAAGGACCTACTTTGGTTTCTATTTTATTTTATTTTTATATTTTTATTTTAAAGAAGTCAAAACAATAAAAACAAAGATACAGAATTTCAAAAACAAGCCAAAAGGAAATTGACAATGGTTGATATATTGTATAGTTGCTCAGAAAGGGCTTACTTTGGATAGAAAAATGGTAAGGACTCTTTCGAAATTTGTTGAGTTTTTACTTTTAATTATTTTTGCAGCCCTAAGGATGGAAAATGGAAAGAACATTTCAGCAGTGATTGGCAATGATGTCAGTTACAAATTTTGTTTGGAAAGGAAACCATGTATCTTGTAATTAAGAAGACTTTAAGCTTCCTTTGTTCATGCTAGGTACTGAGGCAGCTCCAGCAAAGGGCGAGCTGCTGACAGCAGAGCCGCTTCTGCCCCTCTGCCTGCTCTGTGGCTCGGGAAGAAGCCTGCTGGGCAGACCTGCTGCTGCCGCCCCTACCACGCACCAAGCCCAGGATCCACACTGCGCCTGCACTCGGCAATACCGAAAAGATGGCACACAGAAGGTGACACCGCACTGGAGGAAAAGCCGCCCTCCCCCGGTGTGAGCACCTCACCGAGCCGCTGGTTCTCATCCAGCTCTAGAGCCAGATGCAGGTGCAATACTCTGTGAGTGTTTCAGCCTGACACTGCTTTCCTTGAGATGAGGCAACAGGACACCTAGGGGCCGGGATCACACTACTTGCCATGCAGGCCTCCCTTACTGCAGTGACCAACTCTCAGGGGGTCCCGGCCCTCACCTGGGACCATACTCTCTGTGCAAAAGAAAGACCTCTGGCCTCCTCTCAAAGCAGAACTTACATTTCCCGATTCTCTTTCCAGCATGGTTTTCTGCATGATCTTCAAGTTTTTTGCAACAGGAAAAATGACCGTGGTGTTTGAAATGGACCAGCAACCTTAAAACTATTCCTTATCTTGGTAATATCACAAAACTAACCCCGGGACCAGAGCACAAAGGTGACGCAGAGCACAGTCACTCACATTTCACAGAGTACTTAGGTGGGGCTTGACTGTCACTCTTTTTTTAAATGAATGCATGAGAACTGTGATTTTTCAGAGGCAAGATGGTATAGTGATTTAAATACGGGCTGTGGCTGAAATGCCTGGGTTGAAAGCCCGCTGCCTTCTTGGGACACCTCAGTCCCAAGTCTATACCACAGGGATAAGGGGCTCACAGGCTCAGTCTGCAGCAGCAGAAGATCACACAGGAAGTGTTCAGCGCAGCACCTAGTATGGTGGCTGTCATGAAATACAGCAAATCTGCATTTCCTGAAATTCCTCACTTTTAAATAATCTGAAATGGGACTTGAACTGGAAACTTAACTTTAGCTTCTCAACATATTCGTTAAAGAGCTGCAAGAAATCACTCAGTCCACAGCTCAGCATTGGTCTCCAAAATACAAAAGCTGCAAAAAGAAAAGGCCCAAGTTCAAGGGCAACTGCTATGAACATGTGGGTCAAAGAAAGACGTTCTACTCATTTTTTTAGTCTCCTTTCAAACTACAAAATACTGTTTTCACAGACAGTAAGTACTGAACAGTTGCGCGGGGCCTAGAACAGTCAATGCTCAGTAATAAGGAACAGAAACTAAAATTATTACCAGGAGAGAAACATTTAAAATATTCTGTCCCACGTCCTGTTTTCCTGCAATGAGGACAGGCTATTTGCACATTTAGGGAAGAGCAAAAACTAGTGATAAAAGTCAAAATGATTGTGTAAAGAGCTGGAAACAGATCAGACACCATGCATCAACAAAATGAGTCACAGTAGAAAACTGTCCGATTTTAACTCTTTGCAGAGTCCTCCAACAATGCCTGCAATCTTGGAGAGATGGAGGAAAGCCAGGGAGCCCACAAATGGAGCTCGAAGAGGACAAAGGCCAGTATGGGAGAGGGTCCCACTGCCTCACGTTAGCCAGGGATCTGGGCGGGCCAAGAACGGACACAGGGCCTTCACTCAGGACCACCCGCTTCCTGTTGGCCTAACACTTAGAAAACACTAAAAGAAACAGGGATAACGTGAGTCGGAGACTATGACATCTGCCAACGATCTTACGTCTCACTAGAATCCGGACCCTGCAAAGATGAAGAATCAGATATTATGTAGCTGGTAAAACCCATTTTCATGCTTGAGAGATTAAATTTTTCGCTGTGCAGCCTCTGTCCCTCATGATCACCACTGAAATCTTACTTTTTGGTGGACTTTGTTTCTTGGGATTTGGTGGCAGTTCCTTTCCATTCTTCCCTGACTGTGAGAAGTGAGAAACTGTAGAAGCAGGTCCCCGAAATACCGGTACTTCCAGGAGCACAGTCTGATAAGAGAGTTAGCAAATATGGACATTTAGAGTAATACCTTTTTTTGGTACCAGGGATCGAACTCACTACCTCACACTTGCCAGGTAGGCACTTGTGCCACTGAGCTAAATCCCTGGCCCAAGTAATACCATTTATAACAGTTACTGCTACGTACCAATGCCACATATCACTACCACCCGTGAATGCTCATATGTCATAAAGAAGCTACTATAATCTTTTTTTTTTTTTTTTGGTGGTACGGGGGATGGAACTCACAACCTTGTGCTTGCCAGGCAGGCACTTATGCCACTAAGCTAAATTCCCAGCCCCTATTATAATCTTCATAACATGTGCATCGCATGGAAATTCTCCAAAATACAGAAGCTGCAAAAAGAAAAGGCCCAAGTTCAAGGGCAACTGCTATGAACATGTGGGTCAAAGAAAGATGTTTTACTCATATTTTTTTAGTCTCCTTTCAAACTACAAAATACTATATTTCCTTTAGAAACAGAAATACTCTGCCATTAAAAGTAACGGAAATAAATGTTTCTGAAGTGATTACAATTTAAGTGAAAAACATCTAGTAAGTTGATTCGCTCAGCTGGTAATCACCAACGCCTCCTTCCTGCCAGATCGGTAGTACAACGCCCTAGGTGCTCCACAAATGAAAAATGTGAAAACATTTCATAAACATATAAAGCTGAAAAAAAAATCGTTGGGAACTAGATACTGAAGGGATAAAGAATGGATATCGAGCAGTGGCTTCCTCCGCACCCCCGCAGTGAATTACTGCTTTTAGGGGCACCCGTGTACACGTGTGAGGAGCTGGGTACAATCCACAGAAAATTTTTTGAAAAAGAGACAAGAGACTAAATATTTTTTGGCGTTTTTGCTTTTGAAACAAAAACCATTTTTCAAAATGCTAACTAGCGAGGTAGCCCCAGGGTTTTCGGTTAGAGAAACCACGCCCCTCTTTCCCCGGCCAGCTGATGCTTGGCTTCTCCGAGGTCACCAGCTAAGTGGCCGGGTCGCAGGTTCCTAAACCCCCTCCATTTCGTTAGCCTGCGTGCAGCTGAGCAGCAGCGGGACGTGTGCGGCGGAGCCTGGACAGGCCCGACGCGTCCTTCAGGAAGCTGTGCACCGACAGGTGCCACGCTGGACACTCAGCGACCCCGCACGGGTCACCCGGGACCTTCCGCCGCGCAGGCCGCCTCGCCCGGGCGGTAGTGGCCCCGCGCTGGCCTCGCTGTCCGTCGCTCGGTGGGCGCCGCGCCCTCACCCCGGCCCACCATGGGCTCCGGCCGGCTCCTTCTTTACCTTCAGCGCCCCAGCTCGCCCCCGCTGCAGCACAAGCCGAGCCGCCATGACGCAGACTAGGACAAGCCGACGTCGCTTTAGGGGACGCGCCCTGCGCGCCCACGCCGCCCGAGCACCCGCCCCTGCGGCATCATGCACCAATCACAGGCTACCAGGGGCAGGGCGGAGCCAAAAGGTCTGCGCGCGCATCCTCAGCTGTAGCTCTGCTCCCGGCGCACCGCCTTGAAGCCACGCCCCTGAGCAGAGGTATCCAATCACAGACAAGTGCGCGAAGCCCCTCCCCTATATTCTGACTTTGGGAGGAGCCGAACGCTGGTCAGTTGCTCTTGGGGCCACCAGAGGTCTGGAATCTACGCTGAGACCAAAACTTACGATGAGTCTTTACATTGAAAAAAAAATTACAGTAAAACACACATTGCCATGAATCCCCCTCAAAATCCTCGCCCTTCCTTCGAACGCACTTCTTTTGTTTAGGTTTTTGAAACAGGGTCTTAGTGTGTATTCCAGACTGCTCTCCAACTCACGGTAACCCTCCTGCCTCAGCCTCTTGGGAATTGGGATTACGGGCGTGCGCCCCCACGCCAGGCCCTTGGAACACACTCATCCCGTGGGCGTGGCTACTTTCTGCAGCAGCTCCGGAGTCTTTTCCTGAGAGCTTTTAGGAGGTGTGATATGAAAACAGCTGGTCTAACAGAAAGGCAGGCTCATAAGGACATGACGCTGTGTCCTCATTCACCTGGTTCTCTGCATCGGCCACCCCGTGATTTCCAGCTCTTCCCCACAGTCAAAAGGACCATGAAAGGTAAACATTTTGAGTCAATTTATGACATCGAGGCAGCCAAGAAAAGGCAGCCAGGAAAGAGGACTCCAGAACAAGTGGCAAAGACAGGGCATGAGTGTCTGAAGAGAGAGTGTTTTGGGAGGGATTCATGGCACTGCATTTTTTTTTTTTTTTAGCACTCTCTGTACTTCTCAATCCCACCTGTGGTTGTAGGCAGTGGCTCCCCCCTCTCTGCATTGCGGAGGCCAGGTCAGAACTTCTACTGGGCTGGAAATCAGCCTTAAACTGGAAATCTCACCGAGGGCCACAGCCCTACAAATCATGCCCTTTGAGTTTCTGGCCCTACTTGATCCTTCTCTGGGTATTGTGGGTTTTCATACTTGTTGGGACAGCATCTCTGGTCCACAGTACATGCCCAGCTTCTCTCTGTAGCCACAGCTTTGGTGTCTGGTCAGACCCAAGGGACTTTAGAACTGGTCCTTAGGGCACCAGGGCTCATTGCCCATCTGACAGACGGGGCAGGTAGATGTATCTTTTTTGGGACCACTGTTCAACCTGGCACAAACACCATGAAACTGAGGGGGGTCTGTTTTTGCTTTCATGATTTAAAAAAAATTTTTTTATATCATAAATTTTAAAAATATTTATTTTTTTTTCATCTTTCTGCCTCAGTCTCCTGAGTGCTGGGATTACAGTTGTGTAGCACAATGCCTGTCTTATAATTTTTTTTAATTCAAGGACCTTAATATTGTGTGTATAGCTGTCTTGCTAGTATGTATGCAGTTTAAATTCTGCATTTGTACACCTTGTCTGTTTTAAAGGAGGATTCTTAGCTTCCTAGCACCTCACAACTACAGGGGAAACAACGTAGAAAGTAGACCATGAGTTACTTATTGGGAAAAGAAAGGTCCATATTCACTTTAGGTACTTGTGGCAGACCAGGCATAAAAACGTCCATCATTTCCAGGAAGTTGCTCAACTTTCTGTAGGACTACAGTGGAAGTACGCATGCTACAGACAGACACTTTGTACCTAGGTATAACCACTACTGTAAACTAACCTAAAACATATGCCATGGAGAGTTCTGGAAAAACCATGAAGAAATTAGTAGCATAGACTGGAACCATGGTGAGGAAAGTATAGAGGTAGACAAACTGTGACCATTGGGAAAATAATCATTCTCAGTAACATCAGAGAAAAAAGTACCCACTGATCTTGTGAACTTGAACAAAATAGTGAAATTATTCAGGGCTGGGTTTTAGCTCAGTGGTACAGCATGTGCCTAGCATGTGTGAGGCTCTGGGTTTGAACTCCCAGTACAGGAAAAAGTGAAATTATTCTGTTTCTTTTACCCCAACATGTAAAAGCACTACAGGAAAAAGATAAGCTAACGAAAAATCTGTTTAGTTTTCAAGCAGTATTTACACGGATACTTAAAGAGAACAGAGCAAGAATCTGAGTTGGATGCAGCCTGGGGAGGTACTCTCAGCAAGCAGATCTAGGGCAATCGAAGTACACCTCACCTCACTGCTGTGGGTTATGGAAACTCTTCCTAAGGGACTTCAGAACTGACATTGACCAGGGACCCTTTGTCACCATCCACCCTCTTCACCTTGGTGTAAGGGCACAGTTATATGGTTAGTAAAGGCACAGTTACAGAATAACAAACTTATAGACATGTTATAGCAAGTGAAAATCAAATAATAGCCCCTGCTGATTCTCCTGCTGCCTGTCACATAAACACCCTGTTGAATTCAGTCAGCCTTGACTGTCTGGGTCCAGCTGCTTTTCTTCTGATAATGAGCTGGGCTGATTTGACTATTCTCAGCTCATGTGTCCCTTAATTAAGAAAGTATATTGCTTCTAACTGGCTTCAAGGACTTTGGTTGGGGTGCAGTAGCCCAGTCCAAGATACTTTTTAACTCTGTTTGCTCTGCTTGAACCCCTTTTCCCCGTCCCCAGGATGTTCCTATGTTATGATAAGCAATTCCTTTTAAGCAAATATATTTAAAGTTAGTTTTCCTGACAATATATGACTTAATTCAATCAATGAAACCACTTATGTAATGCCTTGTTCTTCCTGCTTGTGAACTATATTTAAACTGGACTCAAAGCTGGCATTTTGCTAGTAATTTAGACTTAGTCCCAATAGCCCACTAGTGAAATAAACAGTTGCCTTCTAGATTCCTTGGTGCATTAGGTTTGATACTGCTTTTTCTGTAACTTGGTATTTACTGTGGTTATCCTTCCCACATGGTTAGCCTTCACCATGATAGGCCAGGCGTTTGGAGCAGACGATCCATCTTGTTAGTATGTAGTATATAGTAGCTCCAAAGGAACCACATCAAATCTAGGAGAGATCATGTGGTCCTAGACTTTGAGCATTGGGATTGGAGGAGACAGGATCTTGGGAGGAACTATTGCCATCTGGCTTGAGTCCTTGATTTAGTAGAAATGGAAATTAAAACTAAAGCACACATTTATTGGAAAAATGCCTTAATTGGGAAATTAGAGGGAAAACAGGAAAGGACTCCAGCTGGAGAGGGGACACTCTGGGCACAGGAGTTCAGACTAGCCCACCCCCAAAGGTGACTTCTTGGAAAGCCAGCTTTCAAGGATTACCTGGTGAGTGAAGGACATTTGTTTCCCGGATGTCTCTGTGGTAGTCTCAGTCATGTGGGGCCCTACATTTCCTGGAATCCAGGTGATCACATGCTTTGGTCAGTGGCTAGACTTCTGGTTGTAGCTGAATGTTCTCACAGACTTCTTGGGTCCTCAGTCTGGAAAGGGAACGAGAGCCTGTAAATTCAGGACTAATCAACCCTATCAGGCCAGCTCCTAGACAGACACTCCCTAAATCAACGTACTGTGCGGAGGTGAGAAGAGATCTGACCCAAAACTTACAGCAACAAAGGATACGAGATCAAAGTCAAGCTCTGTTTTGTATTTAGTAACGTATTGGGCACTCATCAGCCCGCGCGAAGAGTCCTGGTTCACACCAAAGATGACTTTCAAGCCCCTGACTGTCCTGGAAGAAAACAAATCACGTTTCTAATGAGAACCAGGTAAGGGCCCAGGGCTCCGCTTGTTCCCCACCCTCTGGTGGTCGCTGACTATGCCAGAACTGCGTCAGAATAATGGAGAATAACCACCAACAGGGCTGAAGCCCATCACTTCTAGTTCTCTTCCTGGCTTGTCGCAGTGTGGTGGGTCGTAGGCACTCTACCAAGGACGTCAGCCTCGACCCCACCAGTGACACCCATTCCCGCGGCCAATTCCTGGGCCCTGTGTTCCCTAGAACCATTTCTTGAAGGCTGATAACACCAAGTAGGTACGGGGGGCTCTGTGCAGCACGAAGTCCCAGAGCTGGCTCTGCCCAGTCTGGAAGAGGGGATAAACAGGCTGGAGCTCGCTGCCACGCGTGATGCGTATTCCACGCACAATTTCCCCGACGTGCAGGATCTCCAAGGGAAGGGAGACCGCACTTACTGCGCAAGCGCACGTCAGGGTTCCGCAGGCCGCGCGGCGCCTGCGCGTGACGTCAGTAACCTGCGCCGTTCTGAAGAGGCGCCGAGCAGTGCACGCGGGCGGTGTCACGGAGGGAGTGTCCATGGCGACTTCCGTGGGGCTGGCGTTGTGCGGGCAGGCGCTGGTGGTGCGGGGCGGCAGCCGATTCCTGGCCACCTCCACTGCGAGCAGGTGAGGGGGCCCTCGGCTGGGAGCTCCGGGTGCGCGTAGGCCCTGGAGACCCCGCTTTCTCACCGCCAGGAAATGTGTGGCGGCTGTCAACCCGCCACCCGGCTCTGGCTCCGCAGCGTCGGGGGGCTGCTGTTTCCGTAGACTGCGGGTCAGCGGCGCTCTCGCCAGGGCAGCGACGGGACACTTCTGGACCTCGGGGCTCTGTGGCGACTGCGCGGCTACCGCGTGGGCCACACGGTGCTCATTGTTCAGCGCCGGGGTGGGGGTGGGGTAGTAAAAGGGCTGCATACTTAGGATGCGCTCAGGGTCCGCAGCGCGCGCCTCCCTAGTGTCCTTCATGCTCTGTCTTGGCTTTCTGTAATTTCATTCTCTTTCCTTAGTGTATTCCCAGTGCTTGGACAGCACCCAAGCTTCTTCAATCAATCAATATTTATTAATCGAATAGGCTTATTTAGGAACCTGGATGTGAAGACAGTTAGTGGTGGTCAGTTTCAGCCGCTCGTTTCCTTTCCCAGGGTAGTTTTGATTCTTTCGTACTTGAAGTAGGCAACGTGTTAAACGTATGCCGTACGGTTTGTCCGATATTAAATACAGATCCCACAATTTACAAACCTGTCACATATCCCAGATTGTTTTGTTTTAATACACGTCACAGTGAAGCGTGGGTGCATTAGACACCATTCGCTTGCCTCAGTCTGTCTTAGAGGAGCTTGAGGGTTAGCACAGGCTTCTCTCTCCACAATGTCAGTAATCCCTGTGAAAAGCATTTGGGTGCAGTCACTTTAAAGGCCATCAGATATCCAGTGCTGGCGAACCTTTTAGAGTTTTCATTGATATAAACAGCCTGCTTCACTTGGCACATGTGTCATAGGCTTGCCACTATTGATATGTTCAAGATATTGATACATGCCCTAGGGGTGTGATAAACAGGATATCTTAGGGCAGCTGTGGCAAACCTATGGCACGCATGCGGCTGCAGGCTGTTTGTGTTATTGAAAGGTTCGCCATCACTGGCTTAGGTTCTAAGGGGAGATGGATGAGACCATGAGGTCATGGGGGCTTTTTCAGGTAGATAAGGCATCTTTCTGAACCAATGGTGGTTTTAAGTTTAGGTGCAAAGCTGGCTGTGATAGCACGCACTTGTAATCCCAGCACTCGGGAGGTTGAGGTAGGAGGATTGCTGGGAGTTCGAGGCCAGCCTGGGCTACATAGTTCAAGATGAGCCTAAAATTCTTAGCAAGACTCTGTCTCCAAAAAAAAAAAAAAATTTTTTTTTGGGTGCAGAATCCTATAGAAAACTCAACAATATTAGCATATTGTCTTATAACCATGATGTATTCATTTCTAGTACTTGAAAGAGAAACATTAATTCCTGTTGAGTTTTTTCCTTTGTCAAACAGATTTTCTTTGGTTTTTTTTTTTTTTTTTTTTTTAGACAGTGTCTTGCTATGTAGTCCAAGCTAACCTCCTGCCTCAGCCTTTGGGGTGCTGGAATTACAACCATGTGCTACTATGCCTGACTGAACTGATTTTCTTTGGACAGAACCATGCTGATTGTGTATGACTTATGCAAATAGGTTAAGCAAAAAAAGTTCTTTAACTCTTTGCTGAATTATTGTACCCAGTCAGATTTCTTTCTTGTCATGGATAAGACCCAAAATTTTAATGAGTATACAAATATTTTTGTTCTGAAGAAAAAAGAAACCAGCATTTTTATTAACAAAGTGTTCTGTCATTTCCCTTTAGTGATGATGGCAGCCTCTTCACATACGATTGCAGTGCTGCAGAAAAGAAGGTGCAGGAGAATAAAGGGTGAGATCGTGGGGCGGCACCAGCGGGGCCTCGTGGTGTGAGTGATGGAACTGCGGAGTGGAGGAAGTAATTGTGTTGATGAATTCTTAATTTCTGTCACACGTGGTGAGGAGAGCTAAGTTCTACTTCAGGGAAAAAAACATGAAAGTATGGTAGCCTTCAGGTTAGGGATTGAGAGTATTTAGCACTTTTTCACATTATTTAGTTTCTGTCTGGAACCATCCTTGACTCCTTGAAGTAATAGTGAACATTTAAAATACATTGAAGGGACCAGGGATTTAGCTCAGTGGCGTCAGCGTCTGCCTGGCAGGTGTGAGGTGAGTTTGATCCCCCGTACCAAAAAAAAAAAAGAAAAAAAAATATATTGAAGGCAGGTGTAACTTTAGGTAATTGAAAGATAAAAGTGGAACATGTGAGATTTCACATGGTGGCTTTCTATAGCACAGTTGGTCTAACGACTCAGTTCCATTGTTATCTTTATTTTTTTGCGGCACCGGGGATTGAACTCACAACCTCGCACCTGTCAGACAGGCACTTAAGTCACTGAGCCAAACTCCTGGCCCTGGTTTTTTGAGGCAGGGTCGCACTGTGTAGCTCAGGCTGGCCTTGTGCTCGCATTGTAGCCCAAGCCGGCTTCAAACTCACAATGCTCCTCCTACCTCAGCCTCCCGAGTGCTGGGATTAAAGGCGTGCGCCACCATGCCCGGCTACACCATTGTTATCTTTATTATGATTTGATCCCTGCCTGTGATCTTGGATTAGTTGTGTCCATGACGGGTGGGCTGTATAATGCCTCGGATCCATGTGTCTAATGCTTTGTATTCCAGTGGGTTTGCTGGCATGCATGCTCTGTTTAGTTAGGTTTTACCTTGGTGAAGTTAGAGCTGCTTTTTGAATCTCCCAACATCTAATGTCTTTATATGCTGGCTGCATGAACTGCTTACCGATTGAGTATTTTTTGGCACTCAGTCTGAGGCAGTGCAGGAAAAGCAGGAGAGGGGACAAAGAGCAGAAAAGGCCTTTAATGTGGGCATGGAAGAGTTACAAAGAAATATAAGTGATCTCCATGAGAACAAAGAAGTGAAGTTACTTTTATCAGTTCTGGCTGGGGGGAGGAGTTTGGGAGGTGGGCAGAATGACACATTAACAGCTGATTTGAAGGAGCATCTGCCTGTGTAAAACAGGAGACAGACAGATTTACTGGGGGCTGGGGGTGGAGGCTTGGGTGGTTGTGGAGTCTTGGGATTGGAGAGGGTTCAGCGCGTGGGCAAAAAGGGAGCGGGAGTTTTATCTCTGGAATGAGGAGAATGTAGAAGTTACTCTTGGAGAGAGAAATTGTTTCTGTGGGTCTGGTACCAAGTTGGGTGGATGTCATGTTGCAGATAGCTGAGCCCCAGGCTGGCAGAATCTGTCACTTACCTCCTTTCTGCTTCTGCTCACTACATTGACAAGGTTAGCCGTTGAAGAACAGTCATCCTTCCTCAAGGGAGGCCTCATTGTTTCCTTCTGTCTTCCCTAGGGAGGACGGACAGCCCGTGGACCAGGGGAGTGACACGATTCTGGCGTCCACCTTCTCCAAGTCTGGCAGCTATTTTGCTTTAACTGATGACAGTAAGCGTCTGATTCTTTTCCGTACAAAACCATGGCAATGTCTGAGTGTCAGGTATG
>RJWM01043754.1:0-13627 GCA_004363535.1 Dasyprocta punctata | reverse complement strand
GTAAATGGACATGACTTGAGACCATACTCATAAGTGAGATAAATCAAACCCACATGTGTAAATACCATATTGTCTCCCTAGTGTAAGAAACTGAAAAAGTATATATGATCCAAAATCTACAATAAATACTGTGTAAGGGTAAAAAACTGCTCAAAGAGCAAAAGTAATTGGGAAAGGGAAAAGGAGGAAAGAAGGAAGGGAAAAGGAAAAAGACATAAGTCTGTATATATGTATATGTAAGATAACTAAAATGACTATACCACTGAATGTGTTACTGAGAAAGATCAGTTAATACTCATACGGTTAGATCAATTTTACATGTCTATATCTGTTAATGTAAACAACTGTGTTGAAGGTAATGATGTGCAATATTGCAACCATTGTCAAGTTCCTATCATCTTGTTTTGTAAACCTATAATGTTACTGTTGTGGATTCGCTGTTGTCGTTTGTTTGTCTCTTTTGCTTTTTGTCTTTCTTATATGTGTCTTTTTTCTCTTAAAAAAGAAAGATTAACTAGAATCAATGAAAATATCAGAAGATAGCACAAAGAACATAGATAACCCATTCACAGAAGTAATATCAGAGGATTTTCTAAGCATGGAAAATGAATTTAGCATACAGATAAACGAGGCATATAGAACTCTAAATAGCCATGGTCAGAAAAAAAACCTACACTGAGGCATATAGATTCCAGAAATTCAACACAAGAACAGAATATTAAAAGCTGTTAGAAAAAAGAAACACATGACCCTTAAATGTAGGGGAGATTTTGGGGTGAAGTATTTCAAACTCTAAAAGAAAACAACCACCAACCCAGACTGACATACCCACAAAACTTTCTTTCAAAATTGATGGAAAAATAAGATACTTCCATGACAAAGAACACCTGAGGAAATTCATGACCACCAAACTAGTACGCCAAAATGTTTTGAAAGATAGTCTAGAAAAAGACAAGAATGCCAATAGCCTGAATTCATCAGGCAAGGCAAACAATTAAACAAAAGGGAGAGAAAAGGAACCAACAACAGGAAAATAATATGACAAGGGTAATTCAGTGCCTGCCAGTTATAACCATTTATGTGGGTGGCCTCAATTCACCATTGAAAAGAAACAGATTGGTAGAATTGATCAACAAAAAGATGCAACAATATGCTGCATACCAGAAGCACATTTAATCAAAAAGAAAGTCATAGACTGAAAGTCAAAGGATGGAAAACAATACTCCATTCAAGAAGAACCTGGAAAAAAAGGGGGTTAGCTATTCTATTTGTCGACAAAGTGGATTTCAAGCCAAGATTGATAAGAGAGACAAAGAAGTTCACTATATTTTTATGAAGGGAACTATCCAAGAGAAAGAAATAATGACCATTAATATATATGCACCAAATACCACCTCAGTCAACTATGAAAAAGAAACACTAATGGATATGCAAAATCAGATAAGCACAAATACAGTTATAATAGGGGACCTCAATACACACTCAGTCACAAACAGATCAACTAGACAAAAAAAAAAAATCAGTGAAGAACTATCTGAGCTGAACCAAACATATGAACAAATGGATTTAATATATATCTACAGAGTGTTCCACCCTGCAGCAACAGGAAACACAGGGCAAGGCAGAGATGCGGAGGCCCTCAAGTTGGTGAGCAGCAACTGGTGCTGGCGGCCTGGGCATCCATCCTCATATTCTGGCCAGTGTGTCTTCTGCACACTACAGTCTGGGGCTCTGTATCATGGGGCACATATGCAAAGATTCTCAGTGTGCTCTTCCTTCAATCAGCTCCCTGTTTCCTCTTTCTGTGCTTCCCCCACCCCCGCCACCCCATTCTGGTGCTCTTCCCTAGTTCTTGTGCAAATCCTATGTCTAGACATTTGGTTTGTTAACCAATAAAGTCTTTTGGATTATTGAAGGCAGATAAGTCAGTGTGTTTTGTTTGCTTGCTGTGTTGGTGATTAAACTCATGGTCTCATGATACTACACAAGCTCATGATCACTGAGCTATACGCCCATCCCCAGGGTTTCTTTTCTTTTCTTTCCTTGCTTTTTTTTGTTGTTGTTGTTGTTACTTGTCACTAAAAGTCTACAGAAACGGCTTGACATGTACGTGACACTCCCTAGTGCAAGGTGTTTTTGAGAAAATATTCTAGGAGTCTTAGGCCTTAAGGTTCTAGCCAATATAATGTACTGCAAGACCAGTTAACTCTTGCCCCTCACTATATGTGGGGTGATTGAACAACACAGTGAATGCTTAAATTTTAAAAAAAGTTCATTACAGTAAAAGACACATAATCTCCCTCAACATATTCCCCCCTTGTTTTGAAATACTTATCTCATCATTCTTGGTACCTTCTGAAGAAGTTCTGGAAGTCTCCTATTGTGAGTTTCTTTAGACGTGCTGTCACGGCTACCTTGAGGTACTGAATCGATTTGAAATATTTACCTTTCATAGTCATTTTGGTTGACCATAAGTTGCATGGCACTAGACTCACAGAATAAGGTGGATGAGTACACACCATAATGTTTTTACAAGCTTGCCTTTCCATTGGACGGCACTTGGCAGCAATATTCACTGCATTTTTTTTAATCACACCTTGAACAGATACAAAAGAGGATGCCCAGAATGCTTCAGAAAGTGGCAACAACAATGGGGTAAGTATGTTCAAAGTAAGGGGAGTATTTTGCAGGGTTTAATGGCCATCTGTCTTTTACTGTAATACCCAAGTATTTTAAAACTTTAAATATTCACTCTGTTTTTTGATCAGCCCTTGTGTGGAGGAAGTAAACAGAAAGTATGACCAGACTCACCATGAGGTACTAGGAAGTACCCAGGTTTGCACAGAGCATAGAGAAAACATTGCACCCAAATCTGACTTTGAAGCTGGGCTCTCTGAGGCCCTCATTGCCATTTCCTAGACTTATTAGTCAAAGTGTGCTTAGCAGTGTGGCAGTGTGGGCATAAACTGGAGTTCCTTTTTAATCAGAATATGAGTTTTAACAAGAATCTCAACTGATTTTTCAGCACATTGGAACTGATTACTGTTTAGAGGACCTTTGGGGTTTTACTGCGTAAACTGCTCTGGTTTCCTGTTTGTGAGCACTTCCTCACAGGCTGAGACTGAACAAGCCAGCCTCACCTCTGTATTCAGAAAGGTGGAGTGGCCCTTTGGAGGGGAATATTATGGTTTAGATCCAAAACCTCATGTATTTGGAAGGCAATTGGATTATGGGGGTACTATAGCTGGGTTGTGTTGAAAGGCAGGTGTGGACGACCACCAGACAGCTCTCCTTGAAAGAAGACCATTTGTCTCCATTTTGGCTAAACCTGTCCCTAATTCCATGTATTGACATGTACAGCTCTGGCTAGAGTAACGCTCTACCCCCTCACCCCACCTATAGCTCCCTACTACTAAGCCAGAGCTATGCCGAGAGATGCTGCACTGTTGGCTTGGGCTGAGGTTTGAGAAAGAGTCCATGACATTCTAGGGTGTGAAGGCCAGATATCAAAGCTGGGGCAACTGACCAACACCACAAGATACTTCCTCAAACTATGTTATGCAGATTCCTCCAAACTTAAAGGCTACCTGTACTGGAATCCAGCACTCTTTCTGCAAACCTCTTCCTGCATACTGCAGGGGTGCTCCTGTGCCTCCTACCGAGCCCAGCTCAGAGTACTCATGTACTCTCCACCATTCTCACAGTCACTCAACCCCGAGCTACTCCCCTTTCACAAATTAAGAACGCTCGGGTTCAGCCCTGGGTCATGGTCTTTATTCTGGTTCATCATTGTTCCCACCAGACTTAGGACTCCCTTGGGTCCCTACGACTACAGATATATCGTTGTGTTTTTATTCTCACCATGGGTTGTGCTGGAAGTGGTAGATAGGAATTTATTTACTAGAATTCCAATAACTTTTCCCTGGGATTGCAAATATAAACTCCTTCAGTCCACAAAGAGGCCTGGAGCAGGCTCTCTATAGATGGTGTTTGATCTGATATTAAGTCATTAGGGCCATGGCCTGGAAGGGCTGACTTGAACCTGTCTCTCTGCTTCCAAGATGCCATGAGTTGAGCGACTTTCCTCCACCAGACCCTTCTACCATGCTGCCTCTGCCTGGAGCCGGGCAGCCATACAAGGGTTGAAACTTCTGAAACCTGAGCCAAAATTAACCTCTCCTTTGGAGTTGCAGGTGTCAGGTATTTTGTCCCAGTGAGGAGGAAAGTGACTAAGACAGGGAGCCACTGACACTTGTGCCAGGATGAGACTAGAACTGAGAAAGATGGGGGGAGTCAAGGAGGGGAGCCATGGTCCCAGGAGCGAAGCCATGAGTCAGCCTCCTGGGGCCCACCCCCTCCCCAAGTGGAGAGTCACCTGGGGCCCAGGCTGAAGTCAGTTCCACCAAGCCCCAGGGGGCTTTTTAAAATACAGCCCCATCACAGAGGGTGCTTATAGAGTACTTCTTGCCCATGTCCAAGACCTCAGTCAGGGCTTGGATACTGTGTGAAGGATGAAAGACAGAGGTCAGTCCAGCTCATGGAAACTATGAGATTTTAGTGATATCCTTATTCCCACCATATCACAGGAGGAAAACTGTGTGGCTCTTTCCTCCCCACAGGGATGGGAACATAAAGACTCATCCACATTACAAAAGCTTTCTCCCACTGCAGCACGGCAAGGCCAGCCTGGTCTGCACACAGCCACCAACATTCCGTGGATATCAGAGAGATTCTGTTTGGTCAGTGGTCAGGTGCATATAAAAGCTGCTTTAAGTGTCAACAGGCAGTAGCAAGAGACCGTTTGTCCCCTCTGGCAGTGGCTGCAGGCTGGAGTTTGCTCTCGTGCTTCTTGGGAGCTCTTTCTTACAATCTTTCAGTTAAAGTTTTCCATAGATCTAATCAAGACACCAAATGACTTGTTTGGGCTTTTCTTCAGCATCAATGGATTTAACAAATTTTCTCTGTTGAAACACTGGCCATGTCTTTAAGATTAGAAAACTGGAATGGGGGTGGAGGGGGGAGGAGCGGAATCCATCTCTGTAGGATTTGTTATGGGATGGTCAAGCATATACATAGTCTAGAAGATGTGTGGGCTTGTAATATGGAAGTATGGGGAGGGCAAAGGGGCAGGAAGAGCAAGGCCAGGATGGAAATGTACCCACTGGATGACAAGCTTTCACTCAGGAGCCTGGCAGCCTCCTATGGTGCTACCCGGGTATGTTCTTGAGCTGATAGGGCCCTCTGTTCTCGGTTCAGACAAATGTCATATAACTCTGTTTGTGGACCACATGGTATAAGAGTTGACAAGCAGGACTGACAGGTAGCTGGTACATTTTATTATTCTCTTTATTCTAGTTTTACCTTTGATCCCATAAGTCTACCTTGGGAAGGGCTACAACCCCAGAAAGGGAGTTTGACTCCTATCCCAGGAAAGGGCGAAGAGGAAGAGAAAGGTGCTGCTCCCTACCCAGGATGAAGCCAAAGTGCTCTTGGACAGAAGGCTGGGCAGGTTCCCATGCTGTGCAGTTAGTTAATCACGGGATGGTGAGTTAGCTGGAAAGCCCATGCTGGTAGAGCCTGTGCTGAATATATCGAGCCCTCTGTGCCCAGCATGGTGTGTGGCACATAGTAGGTGCCCAATACACTACAATGACTTTGTAACTAAGAAACCTCAGGCAAGGAGAGACCTTACACTGCAACACGAAGAGAAGAGGTATTAATGGGAGGAGTCCTGCCTCCTGGCCCATGTGCTTGGGCAAGGAGCCCATGAGGCTCTTCTCAATCACAGCTGAAGCTCCTGCTCCAGAAGGGACCCCACGTCATGTGGCCTCAGGAGGCTGCCCTCCTCTCACTCTTTGTCCCCTTCTGCAGACTTTCCCAGGCTGGAGACCAGCAAGGTCTGTCAGATATAGAGTAGAGGCCCGTTCATTGATTGGTTTGCTGTTTTACACTCAGCACACGTTGATTCCCCAGGTACCTGTTGCCCTTTGCTAGGTGCCACAAATAGAGACACAAGCAAGACCTGCCTCTGCCTGCAGGGTCTCTGAGTCTCACAGCAAGGTGATCCCGAAGCTGTGCAGCCACATACACTGCTGGGCAGGTTCAGCCGCCCAGCATTCGTGGTGGGGAAGGGCTTAGCTGTCGCTGGCTTATATTAGAGTAAATGGAGAAGAAGGAAGCCTGGAGTGAGGCACCAGTTCCCAGAGCAGCCGAATGTGAACTCCAGGAAGTTTATACTTGGGACTCTAGACAGGCCCACTGGCGTGGGGAAGACTGGCTGTGGACTTGTGCACAGAGAGAGGAGGCCCAGCCGAGTGACAGATCAGAGCAGGCCCTCCAGGTCAAGGTCAGGGCATCTTCCCTCTGGCCCTCAGCGTCTTCAGAACCTCCCTCCTCTCAGGTTCACTCTGTGCACTTGCTCCGTCCTCTAAGAGCCTCCACTGCCCAGACCTAGACTTGCTTGTGGCTCTGTAACAGACATTCCTCCCCTACAGCTCCAGCTGGTGGTTTTGTGTTTCAAGAGTGGGGCAGACAGACAGACAGAGGAAGAGAAGAGACAGAGAGACAGAGACAGACAGACAAACAGAGAAACATACAAACAGAATATACCAGTTTAGCTCATCTCTGTCTGGTGAGGGTCCTTCTTACCACACCATGTAATATGTATCATCAATCAGTTGATCCTTCTTTGCACCTTGCTATTTGGACGAAGTATCGCATGAATGACGCACGTTCAGGGAAGAATTGGACCATGTCAAAATAGCAATGAAATAAAATAGAGGCATTCCAAAAATTGGGAGCCTTGAAGAAATGAAAAAGTCAGTATTTTGATGTTTCATGTAGAAAAAAACAAGATTTTAAAAAACCTTTGAGCAACCCAGTTTCCATAACACATACCAGTTGAATAAAGACTCAGGGCAAAAATGTCAACTTCACCTTCTTGTTCAGGCTGCAAACACTCAAAGTAGCTGTCTTTACACTGAGAGAGAGGCAAGGGGGAGGGGTAAGAAAGCTAACTTTGGAATCTGAGAGCAATGACTAGGAAAGAATTTTAGTTATGGTTAATACCTGGGACTGAAAGTAAGATCAGCAAGCTAGTAAGTGTTTGAAGGAATCAAATTTTGTGAACAGCCACAGCCTCTACAGCAAAAGAGGTAGCTCTATCTGCTCAAGAAAACAATCATCAGACTGCCTGGTGATGAAGTGGGAAATGAGCCTGGGCCATGAGCTCCACCAAGCACAGAATGTTTTCTGGGATCTTCCCTCGTCTGTCAGCTGCCAAGGTGTTTGCAGGGAGTTCCAAGAAAACAGGCAACTCACAAGAGACTGAATATGTTGACTCTCCAAAGTCTTGGACTCATAAAATCCCCACTTGGATGGTGAACAGAAATTTGAAACTTGCAATACCAGGGATGAACATTTCACACTTCCTCTTCTGAGTGAGAGGGATTAATGGACCAGATTCATTTCCACCGTCAGAGGAACAGCGTGGCTGAATAGAGGAATCATGTTGGAGAGACTCAGGGAAGACCAGCTAAAAACATAGCTGGTGACTGGAAAAAGGGGAGGGACATACACTCCAATACAAAAAGCAACTTGAAAGACGAGACTTGCAGATCAAGCAAAATATATGCATGGGAGTTTAAAAGACGCCAAACAACCTGAAACAGCTGTGCGCAGGACCTCAGCCCACTCCAACACAGGACTCGCCATTCAGAGAAGTTCCCAAATAGATGGTGAGATCCAGATTACTTCCACTGAAACAACCAAAAAACTGGGCAAATATATAAAACAATGCTTTTGAGGCACTGGAAAAGAACTGTGATTCCTAAGAGATGAGAAGCAAATCATGTGAACCCCATCATGCCCCAGCTTAATGGTTGGAGGGGAACCTAAGAGAACTTCAAAGTCTCTCCAGTTGAGAAGAGGAAGGGATGAGGCCAGAGTCTTGTTTGCAAGGGAGATCATCTGAGAGGAGAAGCTACAGAGATAAAACTCCAGAATCTGCAGAAGATCCCTGGAGCATACCACTGAGCACTGACCAATGCATGTATAAGACAAAATTATATAAAAGATTAGAAGGAAAAATTCCTGCAGTTCATGCAAAAAAAAAAATAATAATAATGCCTGCTTTCACTATCTAGAATGGACTTTTCATCGATAGAGTGAACAAAAGTGTTTGCCTCAGTGATGCGAAAAAACTAGCCCTAAACTAAATGCTTCTCCGGCTCTATATAATAAAGCTTTAAAGTAGCCTTAAGCAATTAAACTGGCTCTATCTTAAATCATGTCTTACAATAAGGTATTTTGATCATCTTTCCAATGCTGGGACAATTTAAATGAGAAAAAAGTGTATTTTGGTTTATGGTTTTAGATTTCATGTTTGAGCAATTTCAAGGTAGAAGTATCAAGGAAGAAGGATCTGGCACAAGAAGACCACTCAATTCGTGGTATCTGGGAAGCAGAGAATAGGGGAGGAGGCTGAGAGAGGAGGGGAAAGGCTGGGGAAAAGTTTTACCCTTCCAGAGTCATGTGCTCAGTGACTCACTTCCTCCAACTAAGCCTCATTTCCTAGCAGCTCATTCAGCTATGAACTCATGAGAGGATTCATCAACTGATGAGGTCAGTGCCCTCATGATATAGTCACCTTTGTAGGCCCCATTCTCAGCATTTCTGCTTTGGGGATCAAGCCCTCAACATGTGAATCTCTGGGTGGGGAGGCATTTCATATTTAAACCATTACAAAACATCAAGAATACCTATAGAAATGCAAAAGCATCTAGCACTGAACAAATAAAATTTAAAAGTCTGGTGTCACTCAAAGATTATTATATATTGAAAAGAAATATGGGAAACCAAGACACCAGCAGCAAAATACAGTGTCTCTGGGACCTGAAATCGAGATACCCAGAAAACAACAATTTGGTGGAGAGAGAGAGAGAGAGAAAGAGAGAGAGAGAGAGAGGGAGAGGAAATAGATCACCAGGAATTAGGAAGGAGATAACAGGAAAACTAGAAACTACAGAGAAGCTGGAGAAACAGAGTAAAATGCAGGGAAAAGAACAAAGCAATTTACAAAGTTGATCCTGGCTTCGGGCGGGGGGGGGGGGGACCTGTCTCCACTAACACAAGGTAAACCTGGAGAGGGTCAGCAGCTTCAGGGAGAAACGATGGACTGGACCAGCAGTACTAGCTCCAGGAATAGCTCATGGTTATTGTAAACTTCAAACACAACATGGGGTTTTATGTTGCCGTAACTCATTCTGCTTAGCAGACTTGAGTTGGAGAAGAAATCCAGTGCAGCACCATATTTGAGAGAGTTTAATCAGGAGCAATTTTGGGAAGGGATTAATTGTTTAACACTGAGCCACAGAACAACTACAGAACAATTGTATTCCAGGGTTTCTGGTGTCACCCTACCACAGTAACTGGGTAGGAGCTGGCTGTAAGAAACAGTCACAGAGAGGGTGTAGGCTAGACATTGACCCCTCTTCCCTGAGAAGTTTATCAGGCTGAAAAGGATGTGGGGGTCCTGCATTCTGTGATAAGAAGCCAGGCCAGGCATCTGTGGCTTTCAGAGGGGACTGGGGCTGGAAGTGCTGGCATTAAGTTCAGCGGGGTCTGCTTGAACACTCCCCCGCTACCTGCACCCAGCACAGAACTCAGTGGTCTGTTTGGTTTCCTATCTACCAATGTGAGCGAAGATATGACAGCTTGAAGGTATAGGACAGCCTGAAGTATATGGACAGAGGTACCTCTGGAGCAGGAGGAACATCTCACAAACCAACAGGGTATAATTTAGGCAAAAAAAAAAAAAGGCTGTGACTCAGGGTATACAAAGGAAAAAGGAAAGTGGTGAGTTGCTGGAATGAGTGCAGCGATAGGGCGGACACTATTGACCAACCATGTGCAACAGGAAAGGGAGGGGAGGACCCAGCAGTCACACTAAAAATGTGAGTGTTGAACCAAATAGGTTTTGGCAGTGACTCACTATCTCTTCCAAGACCGTAGATCTTGGAAAGAAACCATTCATTCAAAAACACAGCAAAATGTTTTCTGAACTCATTTTTTTTTTTATTGGCTCTTTGGGTTTTTTTTTCTTCTTTCTTTCATTTTAAGTTTACCTTTTTCCTTTTATTTTCCTCTGACTTTCCTGTTTTCTTTTTTCTTGTTTGTTCTTTTTCTCTTTATTTTATCTAATTCTATTGCTTTCCTTTTACTCCTTAATAGGGTCCTTAATTTCACCTTTCTCTCCTCTTCTTTATTTTAAAAATTGTACTTCTGCTTTTATTCTTCTGTTTCTCATCCCTTCTTCCTTTACTAGTATAATCATTAAGCTTTATTAACCTTTAGAAATTTAATTAACTCTACACCATTATTACTGAACTTTTTTCTATTGTTGGTGGAGGCATAGTTGTTGCATTTAATTGATATTTATTGTCTTTGTAATTATATCTTAATTATAGATCTCTTTTCTATGGCTAAGAGTGGCACATTATTGTCAATATTGTTTGTCTTCGACTCTGTTATTGTTGATTTCATTGTTAATTCCAGGATGGCATAGTCGCTGCCATTAACTGGTTTTATCTGAATGCCAATATTTGGGTCATCTTAGTGTTATTAACAATACTGTGGCCCATTCCCAGAGAACTGGGTACTGGGGCAATTACAATGCACTCTCTCCTCCAAAATTAACAGAGGTGTTTGTGTTATCAACTTTTGAGTCCCAAGGAAATTCCCTCCAGGTTCTTGATGTCCTGAAAAAAAAAATTGGACAAGACACATAGAAAATGCAGCAAAGGTGTACATTTATTGACGGCGGAAAAGAAGGATGCTCTGAAGAATGAGAGCAGGCTGGTGAGCAGACTCCCAGTGGCCAAGAGGGCAATGATAGAGCTCTTTTGTGTCTGGAATTTCTAGATTACTTCTCTCTCAAGCAAATAAGGCATTTGGGATGGTTGTTCTATCAGAAACTCATTCAACTTGTGTCGGATTTAAACTGTCCCAGGAAGACTCACTTAGTCTTATGCAAGATGTAAATGAAGAATTAAAAATGGTACTTTTCTGATTTGTTCCAGGTACAGTGTTCAAGAACCTCAGAGTCATTCAGGATTCTGTGTTCTGTGCAAGTGCCCTGGGTGTAAGGACTTTGACAGATTACACCCATTTGCTTGACCAATGTGGTGGATTAACTAATGGTCAACTTGTAACACCCAGCTGCACTGAATCAGCGTGGTCCTGGGTGTAGAAGGCTCACCTGAGGATTGTTGCCAACAGCATAAAAAGGAGAACTGGAGGGGAAGATGGTGTTGATTCTCCTGAAGAAGCTTGTCACGCTGGCTTTCCTAATATGAATGCAGCTGTTCTCATCATCAGAGGAACTCGGGTCCTCACTGTCACTGAGGATGTCTGCGGTTCTTTTTGGGGGAGCTCTGGTCCTGACTTCAGTGCAGATCCCTCAGCCTTCTGGCACAGATTCTTCATCCCGCTGGTGCAGACTTTCTAACTTTCACTACTGACCTTTGGGCCTTCCCAGCACAAATCCTTGATATAGACTTGCATGAGACACTGTTGTGGGCTCTAGGCCTCCAGTTGGACTCATGGAGGAAATTGCTATGGGTTCTAGGTCTTCAGTTGGACTCATGTGAGACATTGCTGTGGGATCCAGGCCCTCACCTAGATTCTTTGGGTCTCTAGTATGTGGACAGATCTCCTGCACTCTTTTGCATTTGATTCTTTGGGTGAATGTTATAAAATAATGCTATAAGCCATGAGTCCTATATTAAATCTTTTCCCTTGTAAACCCTGACTAAAACAATCAGATTTGCCCCACCCCTGATCTTCTACCTCAGTTGTATCTTGGGATAAATGCAAAAGCCTATAGTTATCCGTATGCAGAGTGTATCACTGGAAAGGACACACTAACTAAAGAGATCTCCATAGCAGCAACAAAATCCTTCCACTGTAATCAACCCATAAACTGGCATAAAAAAAAAAAGAAAGAAAATAAGGCAAGGCGACAAAATGGCTCCATAAACTCCCAGCTTCCCCAAAATTAATCCTTGGGGCACAGACAGGGAAGAAATAAAAAATCACTATGGAGCCAAATTATTTGAAAACACACAAAAAGGGATAAAAAAAAACCAGAACAATAAAGCACTCAGCAAACACACAGAAGATAAAACTAAACAAATAGTAGACTTAATAAAAAAATTAGTGACTTTACAGAAGACACTAATAAAAAGATAACTGAACTAAACAAAATGATATAAAACATGAACGACAAGATTAGCAAAGAATTAGAATCTGTGAAAAGGTACTAAACAGAAATCCTGGACATTAAGAAGTCTATTGAAAGTATGGGTAACAGAAGTAGCCAACATGAGGAGAGAGTGTCAGACCATGAAGACAGAGTTGATGCCAAGGACCATTTACTTATAAATAACTTTAAAACAAAAAGAACATATGAAAACAGTATCCCACAGTTGCTATATGAATTAAGGAAGGCTAATCTAAGATTAATCAATAAGTGAAAAATTAGAAGATAGCACAAATGACACAAAAAACCCTATTTATAGAAATGATAGGAGAGGGCCAGGGATATAACTCAGTGGTACAAGCCTACCTGGCAAGTGTGAGGCTGTGAGTTCAATTCCTGGTACAAAAAAAAAAAGAAAGAAAGAAAGAAAGAAAGAAAGAAAGAAATGATAGGAGGAAACTTTCCAAATACAGGGCAAGTATTTAACACAGAGATGTATGATCATACAGAACCCCAAATAGTAAGTTAGAAAAGAAGCCCTTGACAACACATCGCACTCAAAATCCTAGAAGTCCAACATAATCTTTTTGTTTATTTGTTTGCTTGTTTGAGGCAAGGTCTCACTATGTAGTTCAGGTTGGTCCTGAACTCACTCTGTAGCCCAGGCAGGCCTTGAACTCACAGCAATCCTCATGCCTCAACAGAATTTTAAAAGTTGTTAGAAAAGAGCAACAAGTCACTTACAAAGATAAACCTATTATAATTATAACAAGCTTCTCAACACAAACCTTAAAGGCCAGGATAACTTGGAGTAAAGTGCTTTAAGCCCTAAAAGACAACTTCCAACCTAGATTGATATATCCTGTAAAATTATCATTCAAAGTTAATGAAGAAATAAGGCGTTTTCATGATAAAGAGCACAGTAGGAAATTCATGGCCACCAAACCGGCACTGAAAAAAAAAAAACCTCAAGAATAGCCTAGAAAAAGACAATGAAGCCAACAATGTCAAAAAGTCTTAACAGAAACAATACACCAGGCAGGGTGAGCAGTGAAGCAGAGGGAAATTGGGAATCAACAACATGAAAATAGTGAATGACAAAAGTAAGTCAGTAACTGTCAGTAATAACTCTCAGTGTGAATGGTCTTGATTGCCCAAACAAAAGACACAGAATTGGAAGAACGAATTAAAAAATAAACCCAATGGTATTCAGTACTTAAGAAACATTTAAAGCCGAATATGGTGGTGCATGCCTATAATCCTAGCACTTGAGAGACTGAGGCAAGAGGATTGGTTTGAATTTGAGGCCAGCTTGGGCTACCTAGTGAGTTCAAGGCCAGTTTCAAACACACACACACACACACACAC
>RJWM01043753.1:0-13598 GCA_004363535.1 Dasyprocta punctata | reverse complement strand
CACTCTATCTCGCCAACTTCTCTTTGTCCAAATCCTACTTCATTTGTCTCTTCCTAATGGAGCCGTCTCTGCTTCCTTCTGAACCACAAGGTCTAGGCTCTATTTATGGATTATTTTGTGGTACTAGGGACTGAACTCAGGGCCTTTACAATGAGCTACATCTCTAGCTCTTTTTTAAGAGCAGGTCTCACTACCTAAACTGCCCCAATGGACTTGAACTTAAGATCCTCCTGCCTCAATCTCCCAAAGGACTGGCGTTATTATAGCCATGTACCACCACTCAGGTCTAGGCTACCCTATTCTATGTTATTATAGCTACCTGCACTTGACTCTTGTAGCAGTATATATATTACATGTAATAAAATGATGTAAAGTCTGACTGATTCCCTTGCAAGACAAGCCTTAATAATAGAACTGAGTCCTTTCTACTACACTGCCTGCCCCATCAGTCACTGAATAAATATTTAGAAATGTGAAGACCTCCACTAAATAGAATAGAATGTTTCTAAGGCCTGGACAACAAGTTGTATCAGAAAGTTAGTATTTTCTTCTTTCAATTCAGCTGTCATTATTTAACTCCTTTTGGTAAAGATATTACATTGGACAGAAAAATGCCAAACAAGACTTGTATTTAAGCATCTTCAGGAATAGAAAAGACAATATCAAACTTTTGTCCTTTAATGGCAATCCCTGCTACAGGACATCCGTATTTATTTCTAGTTAAGGGCTCCTTTTATGAACCAGTAAAACTTGGTTACAGTGGTTGTTACTGAGATCAATCTTCTTGGCTTTTCAAACTTTTATTCTATTCTACCTTCTGTCCTTGACAGGACAACAACCCTTTTCATATTTCAAAACAGCTGTTAAGACTCCTACCATAGGTCCTCTTCAGGCTTAATGCATCAATTATCTCCCTAGCAGCATGGTTTCCAGACTTCCTCAGTACTCCCAACTACTGAACTCTCCATAGATAGCTATTCCTGAAGGAGCTGTCAGACAGTTCTTAATGCTACACTTTTACTAATGAAACCTAAACCTGCTTTCTATTTTTAGCTTTGCTTTTATTCCTGAAACAATCTCAGAATTTCAAAATTGGATGAACCTAAATGTAAAGTAATTTACTAGTTACCCAGATCAGATCTTGAACCAATGAAATCACCTGAATGCTTCTGAAAAGCAGCTTTCTGGGTTCCATTCATAGTGATTCTGATTCAGTCAGTGTCTTTTGTACAAAATCTTTCCAGGTGATTTGGAGTGCACGTTGCCTAGAAAAGCAGCTTTGCATGAGACATCTGAAACTGCCTCATGTAACACAGTCAATATGCACAGGTGCTCTTTTCCCTATATCTGAAGCTCTCCTGCAGCAGGGAACCACATCATGGAGTATCAGTGTATGAAAATCCTAGTATGCCTTCTTTGATTTTCAGGTATATGACATGTAGCACCTATTTACTCTTAAAATATGTGAACAGAAAATCAGTTACCCATATAACAAAGATACATTTACATAAGAGTCCTTTTTCTACCAAGAAACAAGTATTTTAAAATGTGATTTTACCACGTTATTTATACATGAACTTGGAAAAAAACAAACAAAAGGAATAGTTTTGAGTTTAAATTATCTAGTACAAACTTTGTAGGTTCCCACCAGCCCTTCCCCTGCTATACTCGGTAAACTTACGGAAGGTGAAGTAAGACATATCGAAGTCTGAGATATTTAAGAAAACAAGTTGAAAGAAAGGGAAAAAGAAATGCTGTCTGGTAAAGTAGGACTATGTACCCTCCCCCACTTTCCAATTAACAGAGATCTTTCAGACAGCGCCCTCCTCCCTCTCTCCCCCAAAGGTAGAAAGGGTCAACCAATGACAATGCAGCTGCAGAAAAGCAACATCAATCAAGAGCCAGCTTCACCTTCAGCAGAGAGGTACCTAGAAATATTCTTAAACCAGGGAAAAATAAAGTAAAAAAATAAGGATTGCCCTTTTATGGTGAAAACTTCTAAACAGTTAGATTGCCAACAAAAATCAGGGTTAGGTTAAAGAAGAAAAAGTAGACACTGCAATAAACATCTCTCCTTACAACTTCTTTTGTAGCACTGCTGCACTGAGCTAGTAATATTAAGAATAATTCTTTCCCAATTTGGTGACAGCATTCGGGAGGCTGAGGCAGGAGGATCACTGTGAGTTTGAGACCAGGTTAGGCTACAAAGTGAGTTCAAGGACAGCCTGAACTTCAAGGCCAGGAATTTAGTTCAGTGGCGTAAGCGCCTGTCTGGCAGGTATGAAGTTGAGTTTGATCCCTCGTACCAAAAAAAAAAAAAAAAAAAAGACTGGGGATGGATATAGCTTAGTGGTAAAGAGCATGTGCCTACCACGCAAAACTCCTGGGTTCAATCCTGTTTCAAAACAAAATAAAAAAAAATTGTTTTCAATGTAATAAATTTAAGAGCTTACATTTACTTTGTGTTCAGTGAAGATTCCTTGTCTTTCAGTTGTTTCATATGCTTGAGTTTTTACAGCTGATAAAGTTTCAATAGTAAGCCACCCAAAGGTATAATAAAAACATAACAGCTTAATTTTACAAACAGTTGACCACATTCTTATATTTCTTTGTTTTTCAATTCTTACCTACACATCTAAAACTTTTTTCAGTATTTTATTAAGTTATCCTATATATTGCCTCTCATCAGCTCAAATAATTAGAGGCAATGCAATTTGAATTTCAGGAAGATAAACACCATATAAGCTCCCACTACTTTATTATATTCAGCAGCAGACTCCACTGGTTCAGCACTGTCCCATAAAAATCAGTAGCCTGGTATCATGAATGTATTTGCAATCTTCTCTTAAATGTACAGCATAAATTGTAGTGGTAGGTCAGATTATGGTCTGTTCCAGGTCACCTCATACACATTTAGCTGTAAAAGCAACAACCTCTTGTTATTGCCCAAAAGGCCCTAGTTGGAGATGTCTCTCTCCAGGAAACCAAACAGAAAGAATGGGTCCTGTTTTTCTGAATACGAATTTTTTTCTTCACTGAAAATGACAAAGATATTTGGGGATAAAGGGTTTCAGGGTTATTTCCTACTGTCCCCACTTCTGCAGTTGCCCTCTGCAGGACTACTATTTCCTTCCTGTCCATTGGCTCGCTCCTACCTTTCCCTCATGCAGCTCTAATGCCTTTAACATTACCTTAGGCACATCTGCCTCTATGCATTCATGTTATCCTTGTGGCAAAGTCCAACCCTGGATAAATCCAATTCTCCATCTTTTCCAGGTTTGCCTCTGGGGAACAAAACAATGCTAGAGAAAAATCCCACATCCAGGCACTGCACATTCAAGATTATCCATCTAACTGGGACACTAGTTATCACCAGACCATCTTACCTTTTTCTAGTTGCCGTATTCTTACACTTTCCACTAGTTAAAGCTACTCCACTCTAATTCTTTTATTCAACAAATAATGATTGCATCTTGGGTACCAAGAAGTCTTCTAGCTGCTGAGATACAAGTGAACATAACAGATCTCTGCTCTTGTCAAGCTTATGTTTGGTAAAGGGAGACAATTAACAAAAAAGGGAAAAATACATTAAGATGGTAAGTGACAGAAAGAAAATAAAGCAGGGAAGTGGGATTATGATGTATTGGAAAGGTTGCAATTTTTAAAAAAATTATTAAAGTATAATATACAGAAGAATGAACGTAAGTGTACAAACTGAAATATCCTGTTCTATAGAGGAGTTGGGTAAAGCTTCACTGAGAAAATGCCATGTAGACAAAGACCTAAAAAAGAGAGTGCGAGACACCTGAAAACCTAAGAGAAGAGCACACCACGCACAGTAAACATGCAGTGAAAGGCACCAAAGCAGCAGTCTGCAGTATTTTAGGTAGCAAGGTCAAGGGGGTTGGAGTGTGATGAGGGAGCAAGGTCTTACGGAAAAGGAGCCCTGTGAGGACCACACTGCTCAGTGTTGTCCTGTGAGCAACAAGGACTCTGGCTTTTGGTTGGAGTGAACCAGGAAGCCACTGGAGACCATGTTGATTGCTGTGGAGAGAACATACAATAGACTAGGGATAAATAGGTAAGGAAACTAGTTAGGAGGCTATTGCAATTAATTCTGAAGAGAAATAATGGTGGAATGAACCAGGGTGGTGGAAATGAAGTTGGGAATAAGAGGCTGGAGTATGATAATTCAGAAAATAGGACCAACATGCGTCGGTGTGGAATAAGAATGAGAAGACTCACAGATAACAGGTTTGTGGTTTAAGCAGCAGGAAAGATGGACCATTTCCTGAGATGAACACAAAAGTAGGTGTCATGTAACAGAGAAAACAGTTTGCTATTTGGACAAGTTTGGAATTAAAATTTGGAGGGGTTTAAACTAGACTTGGAAATTTGAGAGTTTGTAGCCCACAAGTGGCATTTAACATCCAGAGACCAGATGAGGTAACTAAAGGAGTTAATGCACAATCTGCACTGTAGATAAAAGACTTCTCAAAGGACTGATACCTGGGACAGTGCAACAGAGGGCACAGACATAAAGGGACATGCAAAAGGATCTGAAGACGAGTTTAAGAGAAAAACTGGAGAAGTGTGCTGTTATGAAAGGCTCAGGAGATGGTTACAATAAAGTAGTGTGTGAAATACTGCTCACAGTGTAAGGTGGGTCAGTGTTAACCTTGATAAGAACAGTTTCAGACTGGTGAGATGCAAGCATATTGAGTGAATTCAAGACAGAATGAGAGAAAAGAAATAAAAATATGGATGACTTTATGGAGGCATTTAACTATAAGAGAGCAGAGAAACGGAATGGCAGATAGAGAGGTGAGGATTTAGAGCTATGGTGAATTTTGTGGGGAACCATCAGACTCCAAATTCAGCACCAGGTATTCATGCCTCCTGTGGCTAAGAGTGCAGCTACTGGCAGCTCATTGCTATACCCCTACCAAGAATTGTCCTGAGCTGAAGGAAGAAGCCTTCCTCAAAGTTATGCCCCTCCCACCAACCAGTGCAAGTCCAGTAAACAGTTGATGCAGGGGTTCAAAGGCCCTGCCTCAGTGCCTTCATTCAGGTTTTCTGAGGGCCATACCAGCATCTAAAACTGCTATTGTAGTTAGGGTGACCATCCACTAGTTTGCTTAGGACTGAGGGTATTCCAGGGCTCAGGACTTTCAGTGCTAAACCTGGGACAGTCCTGGATGGTGGAGCATCTGAGTCACAGGTAACATCACAATTTTACTTTTCCCCTGCCCAAACTTACTTTACTTGCTCTTTAAAGGGCTTTTCCTAAAGTGCTCCCTACAAAACTCACATATTAATCTCAGTATCCTCTGAAGGGAACAGATGGATTTAGCCAGGGATAGGTTTTACTAGGCAATTATGATGAAGCTAGATGGAGGGGAGAAGGTTGAAGATACCATCAAACAGTGTGATTATAGTTATATTGAAAGGAATGTAGGGACAGACTAGGTGTTAGGCTAAACAGGTTATAGGGCTTGGTAAGGCCACAGAATTATTCAGTATTGGCAAAAAGAATGCCTCCAATTAAATCTAGGTCATGACTGCAGGGTTGAGTAACTAAGGAAGGCTGAGGTCAGCAAACTGATCTTCAGGGGGAAAAAAAAAGCAATTTTGAGCAAAAGGGAACTGCTATCCACCAAACTTAAATCCTTACTACATGTGGTAGGCAGAATGACCCCACTACTACCCCAAGATGCCCATGTCCTAATCTCCAAATCTATAAATTACTTCTTCTGGCAAAAGGAACTTTTAGATGTGATTAAATCAAGAAAGTAAGGAAAGATAAGAAAATTACCCTAGATTATCTGAGTGAATCTAATGAAACTGCAAGGGCCTTTATTTTCTTTGAGACAGGGTTTCACTATATATAGTTCAGACTGGTCTTGAACTTACAATGATCCTCCTGCCTCAGCCTCCAAAGTGCTAGGATTACAGATGTGTGCCACCATGCCTGGTGGGTCCATTATAAGGGGAAATTTCAGCCTCAGGGAAGGTATCACTAAAGAGGAAAAGGTGATCACGGGTAACTTCTAGAAGCAGGTAAAAGCAAGACACAGATCTGCCTCTAGTACCTCCAAAAGAAATGCAGGTGTCCTGATACTTTGATGTTAACCCTATGAAGCCCACTTCAAATTTCTGACTTCCACGGCTGAAAGATGTGTTGTTGTAAACCACAAAGTTTATAACCATTTTTTTTTTTTAGTAGCAACTGTAAACTAATACACTGATAGCATACTTTCCTCCTTTTCCTGTTATGCAGACCTATATTCTTGGTATCAGGGGTGAATCTTTTACCTGTTTTGCCACCTTTCACAAACTTCATTATTTGCTGACTATGTGCTCATTCTTGAAATACTTTGATTCTGAATTGTTTTTTCTTTACATACTTTCCTCTCACCCATAACCGTGGTTTACTTAACATCCATCTAGAGGAAACCCTTAATATTTATTTCAATCAAAATGTTGGCCATATTTGGATATACAAATTCCTATTCAGTATCTCCATCTCATAGGTTCTTTCAACTCAGGTCAAAAATTGAATCCATTTTTTTCCCTTTGAATCCATTCCTTAGTTCAGTAAAGGTCACCATCTTGCATTAAAAAACAAAAAAACTATTAGCCTGTCAACAGTTAAGAACATTAACTTAATGGCAATTTTCCTGCTAAGCTGCTATTTGCTAACATAACCTGATTGTGGGGAATTAACATTTTCTTATCTAATGCTCCCATTTTAAAGAGTTTATAAAACTCAAATTCACTAGGGTTCCTATTACTCCACATTACATTTTCAAACAAACTATATATACACATATATAATACACACATATACATTCAAACTATTTTCTAAGGTCCTATTTTAGAACTATTTCAAGTACTGAACACTCCCAGTAGGTATGGCCTGAACTTTAAAAAAGTTAGTGACAAAAATAGAACCATCACATTTTCTCTTATTCCAATCTGAATATATACTGGAATCCAGAGTAACAATCACACTTTTTCTCCCAAGAAAAGCACCTAAGGACAGAGTACAAAAAAACAAAGGATTAAAAGTTCCTCAAGTCTTGGCCTACTGCTCTAAATTAGTTACTCTGAAACTTTCAGAGTCTCATCCTTTTCAGGTGTAAAATGGCATTAGTATTGATTAGTTAAGGGAGTTTCTAGATAATGAATTTAAGTGTTTGATAACTTGAAAGTCTTTATATAACTGAAGTATCAAGCAAGCTATGTCACAGTGCCTGAAAATATGAAACATTTATGCCATGAATGCCAGTGCAAGTCACTTCTAAACACTTTATATCAAAACCTAATCATTATTAACATCAAATGTCAAGTAACTGATCTACTGCATTTTCTTTCTTAATTCTTGCATTTCTTTGAAGTACATGGATGTTTTTATTACCCAAATTTGACAGTTGAAGAAAATAAGATTCACAAAGATTCACTTGCTGAAAGTTATCCATCTGAGAAGTACTGAAGCCAAGACTCAAAATCAAGTCTATCCTGTCTTCAAAGCCAATATTCAAGTCCATGGTGCTGTTTATGGGGCCTTCTTAACTAAGTCAGAAACGAATATAAAGTACTAATATGAAGACAAGAATCACATGATTAAAAATTACATATCAGGCCAGGGATACAGCTCACGGTATAAACACCTGCCTGGCAAGCTCAAGATACTGAATTCAATTCCTGGTACCAAAAAAAAAAAAAAAAAAAATTGCATATTGTCTAGGAAAAGATAGTAGATTGAGCACATGCACCTACACCCACTCCCAAATGTCCATTAAATGACAATAAAGTTTTTGTCTGTTTTAAAATATAAACTAAGCTGAGCATGATGGTGCATACCTGTAATCCCAGCACAAGAGAGGCTGAGGCAGGACGAATGCCTCAAGTTCAATGTCAGCCTGAATTACATAGCAAGACCCTGTCCCCCAAAAAGAATGAATGAATAAATAAATAGAATTTAAAGAAAAAAAATAAACCTAAAGAGATGGAAAAGGAGACAACAGCAACAAAAAATCAGAAGCTGAGAAGCAAATGGACTAGTAGTAAATAATGTAGTAGACCCAAGAAGACTGGATTCTGTGCCAGCCAAAAAAGAAACAAAAGCAAACTAATTCACACCACAGAGTTCATAATAGTTTCAGGAATTAGTGGTTATATGTACCTCTGGAATCAGGGGACACAACTGTAGACACTGAAATAAGAACTGGATCTGGGTGTGGTGCCCTATGTCTGTAATCTGAGCACTCTAGGTTGAGCGGGGAGGATAGCAAGTTTGGGCCTAGTCCAGACAACTTAGCAAGACCCCGTGTCAAAGAAGAAAAAAGGAAGTGGCAAGGAAAAGGGGAAGGAAAGGACAGAAAAAAGAAGGACTAGACATGGAGCCCAGTAAATAGACCCTGTGTTCAAGTCTCAGTACCATTAAAAAAGAAAGAGATGGAGAGAGGAAGAGAGAAAGGGAAGATGAAAAGGAGAAAGAGAGAAAATAAACTGGTTATAGCCTCTCTGCAACTCTACACAGCTAAGCAGATTCCTATCCCCAATTCACAAATCACCTTTCAGCAAAAACTGAACACCAATAAGCTCCACCCACTTAAAACCTCTAAATAATTTGTTAGTCTTGAGCATTTAATAAATACTCAAGAGAAGCATCTAAAATGAAAGAAAAAACAAAACAAACAAAAAACCCAAAAAACCTGAGAATAGTAATTTTAGATCAAACAGACCATGCTGGAAAACATCAAAAGTGGTATCACTGAATAAACTGAGAAAAGAAAAAATAAAAGGGGTAGAATCATCAGTAAAAATATATAAAATCCCTGTGAACTAAGGGCATAATTTTCTTTCTTTTTTTTTTTTTTGTGTTACCGGGGGTCGAACTCACAGTCTCATGCCTGCCAGACAGGCATTTAAGCCACTGAGCCAAACTCTCAGCCCTAGTTTTTGAGGCAGGGTCGCACTATGTAGCTCAGACCGGTCTTGCGCTCCCGTTGTAGCCCACGCCGGCCTCGAACTCACAACGCTCCGCCTACCTCAGCCTCCTGAGTGCTGGGATTAAAGGTGTGCGCCACCACGCCTGGCAAGGGCATAATTTTCAAGTTTAACTCTGTTTACCAAGTGTCCAGCACAGTTAATTAAAATAAACGTACACCAAAGTATGTCATCACGGAATGTAATAATACTGGGGACAAAAGATCCTTTTTTATCTGAGAAAAAATTCAGACCTCACAAAAAAAATGAGGAATCAGTAACAGTTTCAGATTTCTCAATGGCAACAATGAAAGCTAGAGGAAATGGTACAATGACTTAAAATTCTGAAGGAAAAAGATTTTTATATTCAGCAAACTAGTAAACATTAGAATAGAGGGGAAAAAAGCCATTTTCAGGTCTCAACACATTTTCTTCATATGTCACTTTTCTTAGAACTGTGCTGGAGAAATGACTTCATCAAAATAATGGAAAAACCCTAGAAGAGAGAAGATTAACAGAAAACTAGAGATCTAATATGAGATAAGGGGAAAAGACATTTCCCTGATGAGGGTGAGGCAGGTTAGAAGGCTCCAATTTAAAAACAAAACAAAACAAAAAAAACCTTAGGAAGATGAAACAGAGCACCTAATGAAACTGAGCAGTGTGCATAATTTAGACAAATACCAAGTTTTGTTGAGTTGATGAAATTTATAGAAAGAGTGAACCTAGAAAAACTAGAAAGATATGTAGGGAAAGAACTCCATGAATAGCACTGAAGAATTCTAATAATATTGATATAATCAAAATCACACTGTACACTGGAAGAAGAGATGATAAGAAATCCGTGTGTGGACATCAGGGGAGAAAACAAACCTAATTCCGGATAATACATTGAGAAGTCAGAGGGCATTTCCCAAAGCAAAACAAACCAAGAAGTAACAATACGATCATGTTATTTAGAGATACACTTAGCTAAAAAGAGGTGACTATGTTGCCTCTGAGAAGGATTACTTGCTTCTGGCAACTAACATGAATAACTGCTCAGCTTAAAAACACATCATTTTTTTCCTTTGGTGTTACGTGTACTCAGTACCAAGCAGCAATGCTGCTTTTCATGAAGAATGCTTGGTAGTAAGATATAATGCCACTTGATCAGGATGAGCAAATTCCCAAGTCCAAAATGAGCAGAATACAGCTTGATACAGCTTGCAATAAGAGTATTATTGCCTGCTTAAGCACCTGCCTGGTAGGTGCGAGGTTGTGAGTTCTATCCCTGGTGCCACAAAAAAAAAAAAAAAAAAAAAGTATTATTGCTAAATGAGTGATTGGTTTTCTGCAAAAAGTGGGATAAAAAAGAAAAGAAAAGAAAACTCAAACTTTCTGGTATTTTATTACAAATATAGACTAATGGTCTTACACTTAAATGTCACTGTGGTTGTGTGCTGACTCCCATTAAACATAGTTATTTGTAAGGGACTCATCACAAACATACTCTGAACAGAAGTAAAAATGTAAATAGAAATGACAAGACAGTGACACTGCAGACATAATAACTTTATAACACTTGCTAGAAAATGGAGTTTGACATTATTTACAATTACACCAACGTTCACAGAGGCTGAATATTACCGGCATAAGGGCACACTATGACACGAAGACATCTTTTCATACGTCCCAATACTTTTATATTTTAGTTATAAGTATCAGTTACCAGAGCCCAACTTGCTCTTAACAAGTAGAATTTTTATGTCCATTCAATCAAAGAGTCTCTTACACCTTTCTGGGTTTATTCATTTGCCGGTAGGCAGGAGAAACTGTAAACAGGTTCTTCTAGCATATGTTCACATATGATGCCCAATCTTCATATACTATCCAATTTCTTCAAGATAAATGGAGCTGAAAGAAAAAACAAACCCAAAATTAGTTTTCAGTCCTATTTAGTTACCATGCTACATTACAGAACTGTAAGACTGGGGGAAAACTTATAAGTTTAATTCACCATTAAAAGAAAAACACCACACACAAAACGATGGCCAAGTCTCTGCCTGTACAACATAGCAAAAGAGACTAACTTTGCCAACCAAAGCAACTCATTTCACTGTCATTTAACTATGGGCAACATAAGTTCATTGTTATACTCTTCAACAATCTTCCCTCTAGGTAATTCCCCCCCTTAAAACCATAAAGAGTAACTTATATCTGTCTCTAAAATGACAACTCTTTATTTTGATAATCTTAAATATAAAAGGAACAAAACTATAGAGAAAACTAGCATTTCTCATCTTTAAAAATTCATTTGAAAGAAGACAGCAAGTAGGGAAAAACTCTGAAGCAGATAACAGTTGACATCTATTTTATTATTTCTGATTAGCTATCACTAATGCCCTCCTGATAACACATCAGTTTTTATGAGGTTTCACAAAGTGATACACACAGAAATGTCTAGAAAACTAAATGTTGTCATATGGACCTAAAGAAGTGTTACTATCCTGCGTAAAAGGGCTGTGCTTGCAAAATACAGAATGACATTCTTTCTCAATACTCAGTTAATAAAACATTTTTGTAAATAATAAACTGAAGACATTGAGATCTGTCAGAAGCTGATGGTCAGTAGTAGTACATCCAGTACTATACACAGCGGAAAATCAAATAACAAATGGATAAATGTAACATAGTATATTCACACAAGAAATTTTATACGGAAAAAAACATTCCAACACATTCTAAAATATAAACCCTGAAAACATTATGCTAAGTGAAATAAGCCAGATACAAAAGAATTCATACTGTATAATTTCATTTATATGAAATATCCAGAATAGGCAAATTCATAGAGAAAAAGATTAGTCGTTGCCCAGCTCTGGAGAAAGGGAAAAATGTGATGACAGCTAATTGGCATGGGCTTTCTTTTAAGGGTAAAGAAAATGTCCTAGAATCGATTGTGATAATAGCTGCACACCTCTACTATGCTAAAACTCACTTAATTGCACACTTTGAAGATGCATTACACAATGTAGTGCCGCGTCCTTCTCTAGCCATGTTCTGTTGACAAGGTCCAAACATGGAAGAAGATAGATCTTCAAGGAGGACGTCTTCTAAGAAAAGGCCGCAGCATAAAAATTGGCTTTGTGGGAATGGGTTAACATTTCTTGGGAACTATAGTGTTAACTTGTACTCTGATCCAATTTAAAGGATTTCTTTTATTTTCTTTCCTATGCACCAAATTAGTAAGCAAAATATAGAAACTCCCTAAGAACAAAAGGATAGTTAATGAAATGGTTTTTTATAATTAACGGTATATTGGTCTGACATTTGAGTAGGACTAACGAGATCAAGGTCAGACCAGAAGTTTGGGAGCTCTTGATGATAATAATAATGACCAGCTGGCTAAGGCTGTCTGGGAACCTCCTTACAGAGAGGCTGATATATTACTAAAGAGGCGAGGTAGATAACACGTCCTTGCAACTGCAAGAACATCACAGGGAGATGGGGGGCTAAATTAGGGTTGAGCATAATCTTATGTTTTGTAGGCTTTTAGATAGGATACCACTATGGAACACTTATTAGTAGTAAAAACACGCTTCAAGGTCTTTAGATACAAACTTTCTGCCTATGCTAACTAATCATGTAACTATAGAAACCATGTTATCATAGAAACACCTGTTGATTTTCTTCTTTTATCTAAACTATCAACTCTGGCCAGAAAAAAGTATATAATGTTCTGTTTGAGCTTACAATAAACGAAGCAGATTCACACAGTCTCTGAGCTGTTTGTGTGTCTGTTCTCCATGCGCCCGACGCTCAGCCCACCTTCGGGGACTCTGTGGACCTAACCCGGCTGGACCGCGGCAGGTGGCGCCCAGAACAGGGACCTGGAGGTTAGTCTTTCTTTTTCTGTTTTCAGGCTGAGATAAGGCTCTCGCCAGTGGGTGCTGCAGACCCCTTGGTAGGACTAGACCGAGTGAAAATAGGGCGAGTAAACAGAATCAAAAGCAAGAGGGCCTTTTACTGATATTACTAGACATATGTTAGGAAAACAGGACATAAAGGTCTCCAATAAACAATTAAGAGATTTCTTTCATTTTGTATAAGAATGTGCTCCATGGTTTCCCAAAGAGAGCACTCTAAATCTAGATATATGGATAAAATTAGGGAAAGCTATCAAAGAATATTATGAGCTGAATGAGGCAGAGGAAATTTCAATAGATGTGTCTCCTTGTGGAACTCTTTAAAGGATTGTTTTGATTTAAATCATGAAATGGTTTGCCTTGCTAAACAGGTAGATGAGAAAACTCCAATATGTAGTGGACATAGCATTCCTAGTTACACTGATTTAAATGAGAAAAAGGAAGAGGATGAGTCCTCTGAGTCATCTGAGGAGGATGACTCTGAGGAGGAGGACAAACAGGGTGAACAGCTTCCTTTGGATTTTGAGACTGAATTAGAGGAGGAAGTGCCAAATAGCATCATGATGAAATATTTTTAAATACAAAGAAGGCTAATAAACTTAGGAAAAATAAGAATAAAGGACAATCATATAGTAAAAATCCTCCGATTTTGCCAACCCAAGTAGGATTCTTGGGAGCTGTTAAACAGGCAAAGAG
>RJWM01043752.1:0-13641 GCA_004363535.1 Dasyprocta punctata | reverse complement strand
CAACAATTCCTCTTTATAGTAATTCTAAAAAATATTTTAGAGGCCTGGCGTGGTAGCACATGCCTGTAATCCTAGGAGGCTGAGGCAGGAGGACTGCTGCAAATTTGAGGCCAGCCTGGGCTACAAAGAGAGTTCAAGGCCAGCCTGAATTGCGTAGTGAATCCCTATCTCAAAAAGACAAAATAAATAAATAAATAAATAGTCTTAAAATGATGTGTTTTAAAATTCGAAGATGCATTTGAACAAAACCGATAATAGCAAATAGCAAGTACATATTTAACGCTTGTGTTAAGCACTCTTCTAAGTAGTTCTAAGGTATTACCTTCTCCGATTCTTACATTAACTGTATAAGGTAGATTCTATTTATTCCTTATTGTGTAAGAGAGGGAAAAAAAAGGCACAGAGAGGTTAAATACCTTGTCCAAGGACACACAGGAAATAACTGCTTGAGTAAGTATGCTTTATTTACATAATATACAGTGCATTTTAAAAAATGATATCTTTGGAAATAAATTAACAACAATAACAAAAGGAAAACAAATGAACAAAATTGAAAGAAAGGTGCTTACGATATAAAAATGAATGGAAATGCAGGTTGTAAGTCCGAGTAAGTACTTTTACATTTGTCAAATAAATATGTACGTCTTCAAAAAATAGTATGAAAATACTAAAATATCAGTAAATGGAGTGGTAAGATACTTCATGCTTTTCTAATTTTTTTTTTTTTCCTGTTTTTAGAGACAGGGTCTTGCTATGCGGTTCAGGCTGGCCTTGAACTCATTATGTAGGCCAGGTTGGCCTCGAACTCATGGCAATCCTCCTGTCTCAGCTTCCTGAGTGCTGAGATTACAGGCATGCACCACTATGCCTGGCTGTTTTTAAAAATTATGTACATAATAAACATGTACAATTAGAGTCTAGAGGCAGAAAAAAAACCTTTAAAAATGCAGATGTGCAAATAGTAAAGGACAATGCAATGTCCGAGTCAGTGCTTACAAATGCTCCATGGCTAAGTCCCCTCCTAATTGTCAGGAAGGGTCAGGAGCAGACAACAAACCAAAAATCATACACTCATAGCTATTTCCTTTTTCCAGTCTGTAGAAAGATTTTTTTGCTCGGCCCAAAGCATTTTATTAATTTTGAATGAGTTAGTAGTAAATACAAATAGGGAGCCATATTCAAGATCTGGCTGCCTTGGACCACAATTTGCCACAGCCAACAAAACCTGCTGTGCTTTATTCACCCACATCACGGGCCTGGGCTTTGGGAACATTCGAGTCTGTGTCTCTTTTAGCCCTTACTCCTCCTACACAAGTCTGTGAGCGTCTCCCACGAGAGGGAGGAAGACCAAACGCAGAGGCCCGAGTTCTCGTCCTCGCCGGTCGCTGTGTTAGCGCGGGCAGGCTGCTCACCCTCTCCTATCTACCTCTGCCACTGCCGAGGGCAGTCATGGGCCCTGCACCACTGCTCCAGGAAACTAAATTATTGGGGGTTCAGAGTTTTCCAGGGCCAATTTTTGAATAGTCTGCGAATAGCAATTCTTGAAGATCTTTCTCCTCTTTCTGAGAAAAGAAAGAAAGAAAGAAAAAATAAAGGTCTAAAGTTTGCTAACAGGGACCACAAAATTTCCCATGAGGAAAGCTTTGTATCCTTTTAAACAACAAAGAGGAGGAACAGTTACGAGACCAAAAAGGCTGAGGAAAGGGGAGGGGGAGGGGACCGCATGAAGCCGGGCGGCTGGCAGATGCTGTGGGGACCCATCTCCCAGCAGCAGGTGTGGAATCCCCCGGACTGCAGACATGTGTGTCCCTGCAGGAACCAGTACTGCCCCTCCAGCTGGCACAGACAACAGAAAAGAAGCGCAGCCCGTCTCGGTAAGACTGGAGGACCCCCACCCCCACCCCCACCCCAGGACTGGACACTGAACCCAGGGCTTTCCCACTGAGCTACATTGTCAGCCCTTTGTTTTAGTTTTTTTTTTTTTTTTTATTTTTTTTTATTTTGAGACAAGGTCTCCTTAAATTATTCAGGCTCAAACTTTCAATCCTCCTGCCTCAGCCTCTCCTGCAGTGCGAAGCTTACAGGGGTGCACTACTATAACCAGCTTAGAGATGGATTTTAAAGTTTGCAAACAAACAAACAAAAAACAATGAGTATGGGGTGGGGGCTGAGGATCAAACCCAGGGGATTACGCATGCTAGGCAAACAATCTAATGCCCTCAACTAAACAGTGAAATCTAAAAATTACAGACTTAGGCCAGGGGCAGTGCTTGCCTAGCAAACATATGGTCCTGGGTTTGAGTCTTTGTACCATAAAAAGAAACATACATATACATATACACATACTAACATACATTTTTTTTTTTTTTTTTTTTTTTTTTTTTTTTTGTGGCACCGGGGATTGAACTCACAACTTTGCACCTACCAGGGCAGGTACTTAAGCCACTGAGCCAAACTCCCAGCCCTGGTTTTTTTTTGAGGCAGGGTTGCACTATGTAGCTCAGGCCAGCCTTGCGCTGGCATTGTAGCCCAAGCCAGCCTCGAACTCACAACGCTCCTCCTACCTCAGCCTCCCGAGTGCTGGGATTAAAGGCGTGCGCCACCACGCTCGGCTAACATACATATTTTTTAAGCATGTATATTTTTAAACATCCATATAAAATTTTCATTAAAAAATACTAAAACCCCCACAATTCTACCAATACAAATTTATGAAAGACAAGAGTTTCCATCTCTTCAATCCTGCTCCCCAGAAGTAACTGTTATTAAGTCTCACACACTAAAAGATACTGCCCTTTCATAAATAAAAATCTGTTTATGCATCACAAAGTTACCTTGCATGCATAAATAAATAATATAAAGTTATATTTAGTACAATATGGACTGTGTTACATATATTGGCTTGCAACTTTCTCACATCCCCCAAATGTAATACAGTATCACCTTTCTTTGTATGTGCATAATTTTTTGTTTGTTTGTTTTGCTATATAGCCCAGGCTGGTCTTGAACTCACAGCGATCCTCCTGCCTCAGCCTGCCAAGTGCTGGGTTTACAGGCATGTGGCACCACGTCCTGCATGTGCATAATCTTTTAAAAAGCTGTGTTCATGTAGAATGAGTCTCAAAAGAGTCCTTGTGTTACTGAATAATTCATGAATGAGTCTCAAAAACCTTATGCTCAGTGAGACAAGCAAGATCCAAAGACTGTCTGTGGTATGATTACATATATACAGAGTCCCACAGGAGGCAGGCATGGGAGGCAAGGGGTGAGTAGCGGGGAATGACTAGGGGAGAGCACAAGGGAGGACTGGACCGAGGGGAATATTCCACAAGTGTCTGAAGTGGTACTTGATGTGTACATCGTGTCCAACTGTACACCTCACATGACTTTTCTGCAGACTATGCCTAGTGAAGCTGATTTAAGCAATGTATGTTGTCTGCTTCACTCTGCAGACCAATTTAAAGGAAATCTCTGGCTTAATCCTAATGTGCAACCTGGTTAAAAAAACAACAACAACAACAACAACCCGTATTTTGGTGTGTGGGCATTGTGTCTGTCTGTCTGTGCAACCATGAACAGTGGTACCTCGGTTCACCAGCTTGATTCTTCCCACAATTCTGATCACAAACCAAGTTGGATAAGAACGGAATCAAATTCAAAAGTTAAGTTTAATGTTGACCTTACTGGGAAATTTGACTCGATTCTTCCAGGTTGGTTTGTGACCAGAATTGTGGAGAGAACTGAGGAGCCACTGTATTTATATTGGTTTATACTACGAAAGCAAGCATGGGTCATCAAAAAATGGTAATGAAGTGACCTGGCTTGGCCAGGTTTCTAGTTAAGGCCCTCAGATAACTGTGTTGTATTACTGAAATATTCCATTCATACATTCATTCATTCATTCATGCTGTTGTATTATTGAATAATATCCCATTCATTCATTCATTTCGTTGTATTACCGAATAATATTCCATAGCATAAATATATTCAGTGCTTCGCTTTTTCTTAAACTTTTAGATGGTTTCTCATTTTGGATTACGGTGAACAATGTTGTCATGAACAGGTATGCTCAAGTCTTTGTGCAGATGCTCTCATTTTTCTTGGGCAAAAATACCCAGGGGTGAAGTTGCTGGTTTATGTGGTAAATGTATGTGAAATTTTATAAGATTCTAACAAATTCTTTTCCAAAATGGTTGCATCATTTTACATTTTCACCATCAATGAGAATGTAGAGGAATTCTAATTCTTATCGCCTTGCTAACAGCACTGGCAATTTTTAAAAATTTTAGTCACTATGGTAGGGTATATAACGGTATACTGAGGTTTTAATTTGCATTTCCCTAATATCCAGTGCTATAAAGGATATTCTTATGTGTCTATTAGTCAAGTATCTCTTTCATGAAGGGTCTGTTTAATCTTTGGCCCACATTTTTTATTGGGTTGTCAGGCTTCTCACTATCAAGTTATAAGGGTTCTTTTAATATTTCGAATATGAGTCCTTTGTCAGATACAGGTATTGTAAATATTTTCTCTTTTTACTGGCTTCCTTTTTCAGTTTCTCAAAGGCAGTCTTAGAAAACTAGAGTTTGTAATTTGTTGAAGCTCAATTTATCAATTTTTCTTTTATATACCTTTGATGACTTGTCTATATAAAAAAAAACTTTGTTTACCCTAAAATCTTACAAATTAAAAAAAAAACCCAAAAAATAAAACAAAAATAAATAAATAAATAAATAAATGGAATCTTTCAGATTTTCCCTTGTGTTTTCTCCTACATGTTTTGGCATTTAGGTTTAGGTCTATGATCCATTTTGAGTTGATTTTCCCATATGGTGTGAGGCAGGGGTAGAAATGTAGGTACATTGTTTTCTTTTTCCATGGGGACACCAGTTGTACCAGCCACTGCAGAAAGGACTATATTTTAGGGACAGAGGACTTTTTAAAAGCTCCCTCATTGCTTCAAAAAAGTTGTGCTAAGTGCTGTCATTTTTGAGCTAGTCACAGCCTGCTCTTTGCTACTACTATCTTTCAAGTTTATTTCACCAAAATAGGTAACTTTATACCTGAGAAGGCCCTTGGAGGTAACCTGGGCTGACTATTTTTCATTCTTATTTGTTAAAGTTATACACAGATACAATTTAATAACTCAGCATGCTACAAAGTTTACTTCCTAAAACATCATTTCTCCATGCTATTCTCCTCCTCTCCCCTAAAGGCAGCCACTTCCAACAACCTGTCAGTTGATTTAGTCCAGTCATCATGGCGGACCACTGTGCCAATGTCTCCACCCCAGGATCCAAACCTGGACCTGCACACACTCCACAACTCTCTCTCCATTCTGTTCTGGAGCTCCACCTGCCACATGCCTCCTTCCTACACATGCCACACACCTGCTTTCCACACACAATACTATACTTTCCAAGAGTTGCAACAACAACAAAGGCAACTGTCTTGAAACAACTGGACATTTGGAGAACATCCAACATTTGTTACCATGCAAAGGAATGCAAATTAAAAACGATGAAGTAATAGACTAAACAGATGATAAATGCCTCCAAAAGCAAAAGAAATGAAAGTAGCCTCATTCTGATGATGGTAAGAGGAAACCAGTATCCTTATGCTTTCTAGCAAATACTCTTACAAACTTTGGGAATACTCATTAATCTAGGAAGAGGTGCTCCAAATTCTCTAATTATATACAACCTTTAGTAATCCTATATGATCAGGATAATCCTAATAATCCTATATGATGAGTTCCAGGATCCCTGTGGATACCAAACTATGCGAGTGTTCAAATCTCTTATATAAAATGGAATAGAACTTGGGGGTATGGATGTAGTTCAATGCTAAAGTGCCTGACTGGCATGAGTGGAGCTCTGCATTTCATGCCCAGCATTGTTTAAAAAAAAAAAAAGTATATGTTGGGGGTGGATTATATACAGTGTAATCCATGAACATAACCCCTTATACTTCAAATCTTTTCTAGACTACTTATGACACCCTAGTAAATGCAATCACTAAGTAAATGGTTGTTATATTAAGAAATAGTGACAAGGAAAAAAACATGTACCTGTCTAGTACAGATGCTATTGTTAAAAATATATATATACTTTCAATCCAAAGTTTTAGAACCCATGGACAGGGAAGCCTGATTGTCCTTAGAAATGCATCTACAGAAAATCAAGTACACGGAAAGATTCTTTCTCTAGTCATAATCATAAGCAAAAGGAGGACACCCTAAAAGGTTAGCAACAGGAAAGCAGTACTTTAGCTTTGTGTATTCAGATGTATTCATACAGCATACATAAATATATGCAGTCCTACAACCTACATAAAATGTATCGATGTGTTAAAAATGATAGATATGAAGACCATGTAACATCCCTCCCATAATCATGATGCAACATGAGGAGAAACATCAGAATCGATAATACATCACTGACGAAAACCACATAGTGCATAGTCAGTGGTGGGGATACTGAATGATGACATATAAAACAAGAAAAACAGGCTACACTTTGCAAAGAGTTGTCTATATTTTTTGCTTCTAATTCCCCTTCTTTATTTTCTTTCAGACTTTTTCCTGTGGTCCTTGTTTAAAGTTGCCTTTCAAAGTCAGGGTCACCAATAGCACCCAGGTTACTAAACCTACTGGTCCCTTCTTAATCCTCTTTGCACTTAACCTAGCACAGGATTTGATGTTACTGATGGCTGTGTCCTTGATAGGCTGGCTGTCTTCACCAGGCTTAATGTTGTTTTCTTCCCAGCCCTCTCTGATCACTCTTATTTCAGAATCATCACTAGTTTTCCTCTTCTTTTCAACCTCTGAGGACCCAACAGTTCAAACTTTAGTCCCCTCCTCTGTCTTTATTCTTTTGGGGATCTCATCCAGTTTCACGTATTAAATAATATCTATACCGTATGCTAACATCTCTCAAATATATATCTTCAGCTCACGTCTCTTCCAAACTCCAGGCTCCCAAGTCAAACAGCAACAGCTCTCAGATATGTAACAAGTACAAAAGGCTCACCATGTCCACATAAAACCTGTTTGTCCTTGCTAAACGCACTGCCCTGGCGGTTTTCTCCATTCAGCAGAAGTCAATTCCATCCCTCCAGCAGCTCAGGTCCAAAAAGTCTCCTTTCATTTTCTTTCCCACCTCGCATGCAATCTATCAGGATGTACTGCTAGTTTTCTATCTCGGAAATGCATTCAGCATCCTTCTGCTCCTCATGAGCCCCACGACAACCCCAGCTTGGGACTGCTGGGCCATGACAACTGTCTCTCACAGCTCTCCTTGCTTGAGCCCTTGCCTTTGTCAGCTCTATTCTCAGCACAGCCGCCAGATTGACCCTTTTAAGTCGTAAATCAGATCAAGTCCCTCATCTGCTTAAAACTCTGCAATGGCTCCTATCTCTTGCAGAGTAAAAGTCTCCACCCTGGTCTACGCCCCGCTCCCCTTTCCCTCACACTGTGTATCACATGTACACTCATCTCCTCGCTCTACCTGCAGTGGGCTGAATGCGATCACACCTTAGAGCTTTTGCTCTATGTGTCCTATCAACTGGAAATGCTTCTTCACCTCCATCAAGTCTTAGCTTAAATCTCATTGTTTCAATAAAGGTTTTCCCCATTGAAGAACAGATTACTTAATACCATTACCATCACCCTTCCCTCATCTTCCCAGCACACCTTGGCTCTTTTCCCCAATGGCACTGAACATTTTCTAACATATGACATAATCTACTTACTTAGTGTATCTTTTTGGTCTCTCTTGCCAAAATGAAATCTCGGTAAGAATCTTTGCCATTTTGCTGTCTCGTATATTCCAAGCTTTCAGAACACGCAGTAGATAAATCTTTGTTGAATGAATGAAAGTTGGATGGTGAATTTATGAGCAAACTATTATTTGATTACATTGGGTCTATAATTCTTAAGAATTTCAGTTTACGAACAACACATATATATATATGATTGGTCTAAGTCCAAGGCTCTGAATGCTTGGGACTCAATGGTCCTATTCACACTGTATCAACTGCTCCACCTACAGAGGTTGCACCCTTAGCCATCCCATGACCCCACCTTCAAACCAAAGGGAAACCAGGAGTGTGATAGCTGGTAAAACAGCCAGATAGTAATCTTCCTGTTGCTGTCTCATTTAATCACCCACCTCCTACACACACAGGCCCCCCAGACCCTGCCAGTTCCCTTGGAGAACTCTGCTGCAGCCTGCTACTCCTTCCATTTCCCCAGCAACTCCCAGAATCACCTTAAAAATCCCACTCCTCCCATGCAATTTTAATGAGGGGGATGGTCTCAGCAATTAGAAACAGGAAAGGACTGATTAGGGTGCCTGTACATCAGTGTTTAACCCAGCATCCCATACAGTCCTTCAAGCATTAACCTCATTCCCCATACACACTCAATTAGGCATATTTACTTCTCATTACCCAGTATGCAATCATGAGTGCTAATAAAAACCTCTGCTACCCCCAACAATGCAATTAATTCCATTAGCTGTCTCTCAGAAACCGTCTACACTTTGGTGCCAACAACAGTCTGCTCACCCATCTACTTACTCATGTATCCATGCACGTATGCTCTTTTCTATTTAGCAAAGGTTGAGTGCACGCCTACTATGCACCTTACCAAGTAATGGCCTGGGACTAAAGAGATGAATGAGGCACAGTCCTACTCTAGAAGAACTTGCAATAATAGGTAAAAAAAACTCAGAAGAGGGAGTTGGTAGAGAAGCACCACTCCAGTCTCCGGCACCAGTTCAAATCATAGCTCAGTCCAGGTTTAGCTCTGAGTCTACAGCAGTCAATTGCTACCTCTAAATTCCACTTAAAAGATGAGGACAATCATCACAGTACTACACAGGGTCGGTGGAAGGGCTAAATGAGATAGTGTCTATCAGGTGCCTACCACATGCACAGAGTATGCTTAGTAAATGAGAAATCAGAAGTCAGTGCCCTGTTCTCAGGCTTCGAACTTTGCCAGGCAATTCTCACTTCTTTTCACTTTCCTCTTACCTGAAAGGTAAAGGGAATCCTCCCAATTTAGAAAACTGGAAGACACACTGGCAAATCCTTTTCTTCTATACCACATGGACAAATGGGGCAGCAAATGGGAGTCTTGGGTAAGGACAGCATGATCATGTCTATGAGGGTGCACCATAGATGAAGCCCAAATACATATTAACTCTCCACAGCTGGGGACCGCTCTCTGGGTTCTGCCACCTGTCTCAGACAACATGCTTTTTTCTTTCTTAACTAATCCCTCCACCATAGCCCAGCCACGGAGCTACTAGGAATCTCTGTACTTGATCAGACTGCTGAGATCTCAGATAGGAGAGTGGCCTGATTGGTATGATGCACCAGAGACACACACACTCACACCAATCTATCAGGGCACATATGTAGATGCACTCCTGGAGACTGAATAGCTCTCCTCCAGTATGGTCTGGTAGTAACAAGGGAACACTGATTTTTTTATGGGGGAAAACTGTATGAGGATACATAAATTTATATGCATAAGAAAAACATACATGCATAAAACCACACACATGATCGGGAAAGTTCTGAAATGATACAAGGACTTGTTAGCGATATTGCCTCTGTAAAATCAGGGGGATGGATTGAATTGGAGGAGTTTTAGATTCTATTAAAAACCCTTCTAAACTGTTATTTTTACATGAGAATACATTATCTATCTATATCCACAGTGACATCTCTACATTTATGAAAAACAAAACACAGCCTGGCTTCAAGAACTCCACTGATGGCTCTTCCAGACTTGGGAGGCGAGGACGTAGGAAGGGTGGAGGATGGGGAGGAGCACAGGAAAGGGAGGACCGCCAGGAACTTACTGGTGTTGTGGTCTATGAAGTAATCTCCAACCTGTGGGTCATATGCTTCTTCCCATCCCAGCGGCAACTCATCACTAATGCAGTCAGCAAAGGTGAGCGGTTTGGTGTACCTGGAAAGGGAGAGGAGACGCAGACTCCATCAGCCTACAACAGTCAAGTTGCTGCAACATACTGCTCCTCCAGACCAGCCCAGCAGGTCCTGATGTTCTGTACTGTGCTCTGCTGACCCTTTGTTTGTGGAGAGGTAAAGACATTCTGCAACAGCATCAGGGTAAGAGCACCCTGGTAAGGAGGCAGAGAATCTGCATTCTGGTTCTGATTTTTGTCATTGACTTGGTAGTGATTTGAGTAAGTCACCCTCCTTCTCTGGACCTCTGTTGCTGCATTTCTGAGTGAGCACTGGGCTCTAAGGCCAAGTCTCGGCTTCTTGACTTGGATTCCAACCCTCTCTGGTTACTCCACCTGCAATTCACCAGCCCATCCCACCTCTCAACTGGAGCCTGGCTCTGCGCTGTGTTCGTCGTGCCCACTTGCCCATTGGAAAGCTGGCTTACTGCATGCAACCTCTAGAACAGCAGATGCTCTATCTCTGAGCGTCTGGCCAGTGCCTGGGATTTATTTGCTGACTGAATTGATTCTCAAATGCCTGCACCTACTGCTGTCCTCTCTGTGACAGTCCTGGACAAACTGATCTTTTGGCAATAACCACTCTTTAGCACAGGGGGAATGAATGGGGTGGTACTGACCAAGACTTAGTGGCAAAATCAAACAGACAAATGAATCAACTAAATAAACCAACATAGGCTTGTCAAGACTGGAAAACGTATCGCAAACTATTTGCGCAGTATTTTAGCCATAGTGTGGACAGCCAGGGATCTAGCTATATGGGACTTAGCTGAAATGGCCACATTGGTTTCCTCCCATTGTTACCTTGTCTAAAATATTGATTCTAATATTCCTCCTGTCCTGTCTGCTTCCTTCCTCTTAGCTCTGGAAGCCCAGAAGACTCTGCTCCATACCTTTTCTACAGATTGGTAAACCGAGGCACAATGGGACAGGAAGGGAGACGACTGGAATGGGGTCTAGGATTTCTGATCAAGGGCTTCCTTGATCAAAGGAAACTACCCTCTTTCTTATTCTGTACCATTTCCTTCTGTCTTAAACTCATGCCATAGTTTGATGTGGAACAGTCTTCAAAGCACTGTGTGTCCCTGGCTTGGCACTATTTGGAGATGATAGAGGAGTCTTACCACAGGTCCAAAGCAAGGGAGCCAGAATGGCACTGAGAAAGGCTGTTGAGTTTGTGAGGATGGGGCCAGGGGTATATATTTAGGTACAACAGACCAAGCACTAACAATAAGGATTCAATAAGCATCACCTAAGCTGGGCATAGTAAGCACACACTGCAATCATAGCATTCTGGAAACCTGAGGCAGAAGGCTCACAAGTTTGAGGCCACCCTAGGAAATTCAGCGACTAGCAAGACTGTCTCAAAATTTAAAAAAAGGACTGGGAATGTAGCTTGGTGCATCAGTTCTAGATTCAATTCCCAGTACTCGGGGTGGGGGTGGGGGTAGGCATCACTTGTTAGTTATATGAGTTGGACAACTTAGTTAAACTCTCAGAGGCTTTTTTAAATCTGTAAAATGAGGCTACTATAATAACCCTCCAGGTGGTTAGGTAGATTAAATAAGGTTGCAACTGTGAGTTAAACATTTAACACTGATGCTGGTGTGAAGGAGCACTCAAAAAAATTAGTTATTGCCTCTATTGACCAGAGTGGGAAACTAAAGCTAATGAAGACTAAATAATACTGTATTCTCAGTGTCGGTAACAAAGGCTGGAATTCAATCAGGGCAGTCTGCTGCAAGCTACTGAGTTCTCTTCAAAGTTGATATCCTCAGCACATCTCCTAAGGACTGCAGAAAATCACAAGCCACCAGACTGATATACAAGAGGGGAAAATGCGGAAGCAGGTGGCAGGGACCTTTCGACAGTTCCAAACGTTCTTCACTCAGGTACACCTATCCCAGGCAATCTGGCCACTTTCCACAGAGCTGTGCCCAGTCTAGCCTGCCTACCCCATCACCCCACAACCTGCCCAGACTTCAGGAACCAGAGGCCACTACCCTCAGTGCCTTCCCTTGTTCAAACTTCTCTAAGCAGTTGGTTCTTCTTCCTTAGTGGGAATGAAGCCCAGGGACCAAGAGTTGTATACATCATCCAATGTCATTTTGTCCAACAAATCTTTCAAAGGGTTTCTGAAAAAAAGCTCTGCACACAGATATACCCCTCCAAGGTGAGTTGCTCTGTGACTGACACAGACACATCTGCCAGGGAACAGGAAGGCTCAGGGCCCCAGGGAACCCCTCCTTCTGGCTCCTTCTCCTCTTCGCACTCTGCCCTGAGAATTCCCACCTGCGAGCAGGAATCTTACTACACACAGTTTGCACCCCAGAAAACCGAGAACACATGTCTCCTCTCAACAGTTCCCCTGAATCTGCATAAAAATCATCATCTTTTGAAATTCTGCCCAAGGACTGAAGATTTTAATGAATAGTACATCCAAGCAACAGAATCTTACGTCCGGCACAACTGGTGCTCAATAAGTATTTGTGGAATGGTTGAATAAAATAATAAATAAGTAGGAACAAAAAAAAAATGACGTAGAGGTCTACATTGCTAATGTGGAAATACACTTTCATTTTACTTAATGAAAAGGCAATCAAAACTTTCAAAGTCATCAATACAAATGATTCCCCAGGTCCCTCAGTATATGGATAGGAGTGGGTGTAGGGAGGCAAGACTTATGAAAGAAAAAAACCTGCAGAATTCTATTATAATATAATTTTATTTATTAATTAATTCATTTATTTTTGGCGACTTGTTACTATAACAGGGTTACACTGGCTGGCCTTGAACTCACTATGTAGCCCAGGCTGGCCTTGAACTTGCAGTGATCCTCCTACCTCAACCTGAGTGCTGGGACTGGAAGCTGTAACTGCTGATACTGTGCCTAAAGACAGTGCGTGTGTGTGTGTGTGTGTGTGTGTGTGTGTGAGTGTGTGTAATAAAACTGGAAAACCAGATGCTGAAATGTCATCTGAGTATATAGATTTAAGTGCAATTTTAATTTCTTTTCTTTTTAAACTAAACATGCTGCAATGTTTATGCATTATTTATAATTAAAATATTTAATAGTGGCTAAATCTAGGCCTAGAAAGCATGTTATGTATATCATGTTCCTCTCTGGGTAGTAAGGGGGGCTCTTACTTAATTTTACAAATGAGAAAACTTACTTCATATTACATAGTTATTAAGTGCCAGAGGCTTACTCCTCCTGATGCTCCACCACTAGGTTCTAAAGCCAAAGCTCTGCTAATAAAAATTAACAAAACCTAGTGAGGTTCAGAAAAATCTGGAACACAGAGCAAGTTATGATAGAGGCAAAGGATGACACTGAACCACAGGGGTGTCTCATGCAGGTACAGGTCCTGGGACTTGAGGCTCTGGGTCCCTTCTGTAGCTATGTCTTGGTGCAAAAATACTCAGTAAACTCAGAATGCATGGTTTCTTAGACAATGAGATGTTTCAAAGTTGTCACTACAAATGATTCCCTGTGCCCCTCCGCGTGTGGCTAGGAATGGGTGTAGGGTACAGGACTGAAAACCCGAACACTCATCTCTTCTCTAGAAAACCATTAATTCCACTGACTGATCCAGCTTCACACAACGAGAAGTCAAAGCTCAGGTAAACATGAGCCACACAG
>RJWM01043751.1:0-13364 GCA_004363535.1 Dasyprocta punctata | reverse complement strand
ATGTAAGATAACTAAAAAGAACACTGCTCAATGTATTCGTTATTGAGCGGGAACAATTAATACTCATATGATTGGATCAATCTTGCATGTCTATATCTGTTAATGTAAGAAACCATTTTAAAGATAACGATGCGCAAATTGCAACCATTGTCAAGCTTCTATCTTCTGGCTTTGTAAACCTGCAATGTTGTGTATTTACACTAGTTATTTGCTTGTCTCCTTTGCTTGTTGTTTTTACTATATATGTCGTTTTTTTGTTTGTTTTGTTTTTCTTCGCTCAAATAAAAAAAAAGAAATGTCAAAAAAAAAAGAATCAATGAAAAATCAGAACAAATGACAAAGAACTTAAAATCTTGTTCACAGAAGTAATAGCAGAAAACTTTTGAAGCATGGAAAAGGAGGTTGACATAGGGATAAGTGAAGCATATAAAATTCAATTAGCCATGATCAGAATAAAATTATACCAAGACACATAATAGCCAAGATTCCAGAAATTCAAAATGATTACAGAATGTTATAAGCCATTACAGATAAGGAAAAAAAAAACAGCTATAAAGGAAAACCCATCAGAATCACAGCAGACTTTGCAACAGAAACCTTTAAGTCGAGGAAAGCTTAGAGTGAAGTATTTGAAGCCCTAAAAGAAAACAAACTACAACCCAGATTGGCGTACCCCACAAAACTATCTTTAAAAACTGATGGAAAAATAAGATACTTCCATGACATACAACACCTGAAGATATTCATGATGACCAACCCAGCACTTCAGAGTTCTGAAGAACATTCTAGAAAAAGAAAATGAAGACAATCCCATAAATTGCAACAGAATCCACCAGGAAAGGCAAGAAGTTAAACAGAAAGGAAAGACAGGAAACCAACAACAGGAAAATAATATGGCAAGCATAATATGACAAGGATATGACAATAAATATCAGTTATAACCATCAATGCAAATGGTCTCAATTCACCAATCAAAAGAAACAGCCTAGCAGAATGAACTAAGAAACAAGATTTAAAAAACAAAGCAAAACATTTTCCAACAGTATGCTGAATACAAGCACCACATTTAACTGAAAAAGAAATTCATAGACTAAAAGTTAAAGGATGGAAACAACAATCTATATGACATAAACCCAGAAAAGAACAGGGGTAGTTATTCTATTGTAGGCAAAGTAGATTTCAAGCCAAGATTGATCAGAAGAGACAAAGAATGTCACTATATTCATGTCAAGGGAACAATCCAAAAGGAAGGGATAACAATCATAAATATATATCTATGCAACAAATATCACCACACTCAACTATATAAAACAAACACTAATGGATATGAAAAAATCAGATATGTGTAATGGGGGGAATCAATAGCCTACTGTCACAGATAGCTAGATCAACTAGACAAAAAATCCATGAAGAAATATCAGATCTGAACCAAATCTTTCAATAAGTGGATTCAGTAGACCTCTGCAGAGTGTTCCACCCAACAAAGACAGAATTCACATTATTCTTCTCAGCAACACAGAGAACGATCTCCAAACCACATTACATACTAGCTCATATAGCATGCTTAAGTAAATGCAAAGAAATTTAAATTGTCCCATGCATATTATCAGATCATAGTGCAATGAAATTAGAAATCAATGGCAAAAATAACCACACAAATTACATAAATACAAGGAAACTAATGAACACATTCCTGAACAACCAATGTGTGATGAAATTAAAGAAGAAATTAGGCAGTTTCTACAATTAAACCATAATGCCAACACATCATACAGGAATTTATGGGATGCATGAACACTGGGAAATTTATAATGGTGAATCCGCACGTCAAAAAAACAGAGCAAGCTCGAATAAACAGCCTAATATTGAAAATTAAGCTTTTAGAAAAAGAAGAGCAATGCAAACCCAAAGTGCATAAGAGAGAGTAAATTATGCAGATCAGAGCATAAATTAATGTAATTGAGAATTAAAAAATAATACAAAGAATCAATGAATCAGAGTTGAACCTTTGAAAGATGAAATAAAATATCCAACATAATCAAAAAAGGAAAGAAAGATTCAGATTCATGAAATTCGGAGTGAAAAGGATGAAATAAAACGTGATTCTGCAGAAATTCAGAAGCTCATCATCTCTTCATCATACCTACATTGAGATCTTGCACTCTAATAACATGGAATATACAGAAGATTACATACGAATTACCAAGTCGAATCAAGACATTTTGAGAATTCTGAAATTACTCATTATCAGTTAATGAAATTGAAAAAAATTTAAATGATCAAGAACAACAACAAAAAAAACCTAAGGTGCTGACAGACTGCTGAATTCTGTATAAATTTAAGAAAAAAATCTAATACTAGTATGCCTCTATTTTTAAAATTTTTTTATTTTAAAGAGAAAAATAACAGAAAAATCAAGAAGCAAACAATTATAAAATGACAAAAGCAAAATAACAATAACAAAAGACAATGGTGATTTTAAAATAAGATGATAGAAATTTAACAATAGTCATTACATTGCAAATTGTTATCCTCAAAGTAACTCCTCAGGCTAACAGAGATAGGCATGAAAATTGATCAAACACTATAATTTCCCTTTTAGCAGTTTCTTTCCTTTTTATTGTATCTATTGAAACTAGTGGAACTTATTCTTTAGGTTTCTTACACTTATGAGACAATATTGTATTTATATATGCAAGTCTGATTTATTTCACTTATTAGTATGATTCCTAGTTGCATCCATTTACTTATAAAAGCCTCAAGTTTATCATTCTTTACGGCTGAATAGTATTTCATTATATAAAAATACTGCACCTTTTTTACCCATTCCTCAGTTGATGGGCATTTGGGCTGTTTCCAAGATCTGGCTACTATGAACTGTGCAGCTATAAACACGGGTGCACATTTATCACTGTGGTATGATGCTCTTAATTCTTCTAGAAAAATACCCAGAAGTAGACTAGCTGGTTCAAATGGAAACTCTAATCCTAGTTGTGTGAGGAATCTCCACACTGATTTCCACAGTGGCTGTACCAGTCCACCCTCCCATCAACAATGGAGAACAATTTTCCCCCACAGCCTTGCCAGCATTTGCTACTAAGTAATTTCTTGATGTCAGCCACTCTGTCTGGAGTGACATGATACCTCAGTGTTGTTATAACTTGCATTTCTTGAATGACCAATGATGTCAAACATATTTTCATATATTTATTTGCCATTTGTATTTCTTCTTCTGAGAAGTATGTGTTAATTGAAGATGCCCATTTTTAGATTGGGTCTTTAAATTTGGGGGGCCTGATTTTTTTTCCCATTCTTTATATGATCTACACATAAGTTCTTTGTCTAAGGGACAACTGTCCTAAAATTCTTTCCCAGTTTGTGGGTTTTATTTAACTCTGTTGGTGATTTCTATTGATGTCCAAGACCTTTTAATAAGGTGAGATCCCAGTTGTTGATTCTTTGAAGTACTTCCTGTGCAGTTTGGTTTTTGTTCATGAGCTCGTTTTGCACCCCTATGTCCTCAAGATTTCTACCTACTTTGTCTTCCAGCAGATTTACTGTTTCTTAATATTTAAGTCTTTGACCCATTCTGACTTTAATTTTGTGCATGGTAATAGGCATGGGTCTAGTTAAAGTCTTTGGCATGGAGAAAACCAGTTTTTCCAGCACCACTTATTAAACAGGCTGTCTTTCTTCCAGTGAACATGTTTGTCCCCTTTGTCAAAGATAAGGTGGCTGAATGCATTTGTAGCTGTGTTGGTATCTTCTGTTATGTTCCCATGACCCTCAAGTCTGTTTGGTGTTTTTTTGCTAGTATCATGCTGATTTTACTATAGCAGCTTTGTAGTATAATTTCAAATCTGGAATTGTGATTCCTTCTCCCTTGGTTTTGTTGCCCAGGATTGCCTTGGCTATTCTAGGTTTCTTATGATTCCATATGAATTTTAGGGATGTTTTCTATAAATCTGTGAGGTATGCTAATGGTATTTTGATCTGAATGACAGGTTTGGAAAGGTGGCCATTTTCACATTGTTGGTTCTTCCAATCTATGAGCAAGGAATATCTTTCCATTTTCTGAATTCTTCTTCAATTTCTTTTTTCAGAGGACTGTAATTTGCAACATATATATCTTTTACTTCCTTTGTTGGATTGATACCTTTTTAATTTTAATCAGAAGAAAAATAAGAAATTAAAGTAAAACAGAATGTCACAACAGGCCAATAGGAGAGTAACAATAATCAACACATTGCATATTGCTGCATTCACAGCAGTTGTTTAGGATATAAAATATAGACATGAAGCATTGTCCAGAAAATTATTAGCACAAAACCTTCCCCTCAATGAATCAAGAGAAACCAGCTATGTGACATTTTTTATTATGACTGTTCTATTATTTTCAAAAAAACATTTTACATTAAAAATGAAATCTGAAAATGACACTGTAAAAACTACTTTTCACTCAAAATTTTTTCATTAACTATCTGAACTAGTTTTTTTATATACGTAGATATTCTTATAGTTTGTCACACAAGTGCAACAATGCGAAGGTGACATATGTGTGACTTATTTAGTTCACTGAAAGTATATTTTCAAGGCACATCCATTTAAGAGTGAAAACGTCTAGTTTATCATTCTTTATAGCTGAGTAGTATTTCATTATATAGAAATACCACATCTTTTTTTGTCCATTCCTCAGTCGATGTGTATTTAAATTGTTTCCAAGATCTAGTTATTATGAACTGGGCAGCTATAAACATAAGTGCACATATGTCGCTGTGGTATGATGTTTTTAATTCTTTTGGGAAGACACCCAGAAGGGGAATATCTGGGTCAAATGAGACCTCCAATCTTAGATTTTTAAGGAATCTCCACACTGACTTCAACAGTGGTTGCACCAGCCTGCATTCCCAACAACAGGGGAAAAGGATTCCTTTTTCTCCACAGCCCCTCCAGCACTTGTTATTGGTCGACTTCTTAATACTAACAATTTTTTCTGGAGTGAGGTGGAATCTCAGTGTTATTTTCATTTGCATCTCTCAAATGACCAGTGCTGTTGACTATTTTTTCATGTCTTTATTTGTTGTTTGTAATTCTTCATCTGAGAAGTGTATGTTAGTCTCAGATGACCATTTTTGGATTGGGTCGTTAAATCTTGGAGGACTGATTTTTTTAAGTTCTTTATACATTATTGATACTAACCCTTTATCTGAGGGACAGCTGGCAAACATTTTCTCCAACGTTGTGAGTTGTCTCTTCACACTGTTGGTGGTTTCTCTTGCTGTGCAAAAGCTTTTCAGTAGAATGACATCCCATTTGTTGATTCTTTGCAATAGTTCCCATGCAGTCTGGCTTTTATTCATAAAGTCTTTGCCTACACCAATGTCATCAAGAGTTTTACCTACTCTGTCTTCCAGAAAGCTTAATGTTTCTGTTTCAGTGTTTAGATCTTTAACTCATTTAGATTTTAACTTAGTAAATGTTGAAAGATATGGGTCCAGTTTTAATCTTCGGCATGTGGAAAGCCAACACCATTTATTTAAAAGGCTATCTTTCTGCCAGTGAATGTGTTTGGCACCTTTGTCAAAGATAAGGTACCTCAGTGCATCTGCAGTTGTTTCTGCATCTTCTAATCTATTCCATTGATTTCAGATCTGCATTTTGCCAATACCACACTGCTTTTATCACAGTAGCTTTATTGTATAATTTCAGGTCAGGAATTGTGATGCCCCCTGTCTTGTCTTCATTGCCTAGGATCACCTTTGCTATTCTAGGTCTCTTCTTGTTCCAGATGAATTTTAGAATTGTTTTCTCTAATTCTGTAAGATACGTTATTGGAATTTTGATTGGGATTGCATTGAATCTGTATAACAGTTTTGGAAGTATGGCCATTTTCACTATATTGATTCTTCCTACCCAAGAGCATGGGATATCCCTTCATCTTCTAATATCCTCTTCAATCTAATTTTTCAGAATACTGTAGTTTTCAGTGTGGAGGTCTTTTACCTCTTTTGTTAGATTGATTCCTATTTCATTTTTTATGCTATTGTGAAATATGTTATTTCCCTAATTTGTCTCTCAGTGATATTGTTATTTGTGTACAACAATGCTATTGATTTTTGATACTGACTTTATAACCAGCTACATTGCTAAGTCTGATTATTAAATCTAGTCTTTTGGTGGAATTTTTGTAATCTTCTAGGTAGAGTATCATGTCACCTGTAAATAATGATAGTTTAACTTCTTCCTTTCCTATCTTTATTCCTTTCATTTTTTTCTCTTGTCTAATTGCTCTGGCTAAATTTTCCAGAACTATGTTGAATAAGAGTGGAGAGAGTGGACATCTTTGTCATGTTCTTATTTTAGGGTGAAAACTTTCAGTTTTTGTCCATTTAGTATGATGCTGGCCATCAGTTTGTCATAGATAGCTTTTATCAGATCGCAATAGAGACCACCTATTCCAATTTTCTGTAGAGTTTTTATCACAAATGGGTACTGGACTTTGTCAAAAGTTTTTTTCTGCATCTTTTGGGATATCCTTGGCTCTGTTAATATGATGTATTACATTTTTGGATTTAACTATGTTGAACCATCCCTGCATCCCTGGGATGAATCCCACTTGATGATGGTGTGTAATCTTTTTGATGATTTGCTGCAGTCTATTCACCAGTATCTTATTAAGAATTTTTGCCTCAATGTTCACTAGGGAGATTGGCCTGTAATTCTCTTTCTTAGTTGGGGCGGTTTTGGAATCAGAGTAATGTTTGCTTCCAGGAATGAATTTGGGAGTATTGCTTCCCTTTCAATTTCATTAAAGAGCTTGAGAAGTTGTGGTGTTGGGTCTTCACTAAGTTTCTTGTAGCATTCAGCAGTTAATCCATCGGGGCCTGAACTTTTCTTTATTGATAGGTTTCTAATTACATCTTTAATTTCATTTATTGATATTGGGTTGCTTAGGATATTTATATAGTCTTGATTCAACTTTGGTAATTCATTTGTATCTAGGAATCTGTCCATTTCTTCTGTATTTTCCATCTTATTAGAATGTAAGTTTTCAGAGTAGGTATAGATAATTTTCTGGATTTCTGCAGGGTCTGTTGTGACATCACCCTTTTCATTCCTAAATGCATGGATTTCAGTCCTTTCTTTCTTGTTTTTTGATAAGGTTGGCCAAGGGTTTATCAATTTTATTTAATCTTTTAAAGAACCAACTCTTCAATTCATTGATTCTTTGTATTGTTTTTTTAGTCTCCAGTGTGTTAATTTCTGCTCTGATTTTTATAATTTCCTCCCTTGTACGAGCTTTTGGTTTAGCCTGTTCTTTCTCTAGAAGTTTGAGGTTCCACATTAAGTTGTTTATATGAGCTTGCTCTGTTTTTCTGATTTGGGTATTTACTACTATAAATTTCCCCTTAAGACTGCTTTCATTGTGTCCCATAAATTCCAGTATGTTATATTGTCATTGTTGTTCAACTGAAAAAACTATCTAATTTCTTCTTTAATTTCATCTGTGACCCATTGATTGTTCAGTAGTGTGCTATTTAATTTCCATGTATTGATGAAGTTCTTGTGGCTTCCTTTGGCATGGATTTCCAATTTCATTGCACTGTGATCTGATAGTATGCATGGGATAATTTCAATTCCTTTATATTTACTTAAGCATGTTCTATGAACCAGTACATGGTCTATTTTGGAGAATGTCCAATGTGCAGCTGAAAAGAATGTGTATTCTGATGTTGTAGGATGGAAGACTCTGTAGACATCTACAAAGTCCATTTGCTCAAAAGTTTGACATAATTCTGATATTTCATTATTGATTTTTTGTCTAGTTGACCTGTCTTTTTGTGACAGCATGGTATTGAGGTCTCCCAATACAATTGTATGAAGGCTTATTTGATTTTTCATGCCCTTTAATAATTGTTTTATATAACTAGGTGCACTAATATTTGTTGCATATATATTTATGATTGTTATCTCTCCCTCTTGGATTGTTCCCTTTACCAAGATATAGTGACCTTCTTTGTCTCTCTTAATAAGTCTTGGCTTTAAATTCACTTTATTTTCAAATAGAATAAGAACACCTGCTTTTCTCTGAATTCCTGTTCATGGAGTATTGTTTTCCATCCTTTGGCTTTCAGACTATGTGCTTCTTTTTGAATTAAATGTGTTTCTTGTACACAGCATACTGTTGGATCTTGTTTCTTGATCCATTTGCCAGTCTGTGTCTTTTGACTGGTGTATTGAGCGAATTAACATTGATGGTTAAAACTGATATGTATTGACTTAACCTGATCATGCTGTTTTCCTACTATTGGGCCCCCTTTTTTCTCTTCCCTCTAATTATTTGCCTTTCCTGGTGAATTCCTTCTATTGGGTCCATGGAGCTCTAGTCCTTATCATCTCTTTCTAAAATGCCCTTCAGAACATTTTGGAGTGCTGGTTTAGGGATCATGAATTTCCTCAGATGTTCTTTATCATGGAAGTATTTTGTTTCTCCCTATATTTTGAAAGATAGTTTTGTGGGATACTTAAATCTGGGTTGAAAGTTGTTTTCCTTTAGAACTTGGAGTATTTCACTCCAAGCTCTCCTTGACTTGAGAATTTGTGCTGAGAAGTCTGCTGTGATTCTGATGGGCTTTCCTTTACAGGTGATTTGTTTCTTTTTCCTAACAGCTTTTAAAATTTTATTCTTGTGTTGAATTTCTGGAATCTTAACTATGATATGCCTGGAAGTAGATTTTTTTATCATTGCTAATTGGAGTTCTATATGCCTCACATATTTGTGTATCAAATTCGTTTTCTCTACCAGGAAAGTTTTCTATTCTGTCATGATGTCTGTAAGGTTTTTTTTCAGTTTTATTGTTATTTTTAAATTTTACTTTAAAGTGACTAAAACAAAACAGAACAGAACAGAAGAAAGCAGATCAGGACAAAACAATGCAAGTAACACAGGATTTCAAAACAAAAGAACAGGAAATCAACAGTGGCTACTATAACATCTCTTATTTTCTTCAAAATAGTTGTCCATATCTTCCACACAACGAATTCAAGCAAAATACAATAGTATAGAACTGATAAAAACAAAAGAATGAAAGCATTACAGGCCTTCAAAACCCGACAATAGGAAAATCAACAATGGTTACCATAATATCTCTCGTTCTCTTCAAAATAGCTGTCCACATTTTCACAAATATTGAAATCAAATAATATAGAACAAACTAAGAACAATCAAAACAAATGATAAAAGCGTTACTGAACTCACAACAAGATGAAAGGAAATCAGCAATGGCTACCATAATGTCTCATTTTCTTCAAAGTAGCTATGCATACCATCACTCATAATAAAGTCAATTCTTGTAAACTTTTTAGGAGAAATTCTAGACATATATAAGCCTATACATGTACATCTATCCTTTCTGTATTAGAGGGAAAGTAAAAAAAAACATAACAAATTATAAGAAAAACAAGAAACAAAATACACTAATAACTATCAATAACAAAGAGCCCAAAACAATAGCAATACAAACTTGCAAAACAAGGTGGTAGGAACATAACTAAGATTGTTATTTTGCATAGCTATCTTCAAAAGAGTTACTCAGATTATCAGATACAGACTTGCAAAATTGATCTAATCCTACGAATGTTAACTGCTTTGTTCCAAGAACTTACAGAATTAGTAACATATCCCTCTTAGTTATCTTAAGTGTATAGATACACATTTATATCTTTTCTCTTCCTTCTTTTCTCCTTTTCCATATCTGATTTATTTTTTCCCCTTTGGGCAGTTTGTTATCCTTCAACAATATTCACTGAAGATTTTGTATCTTATTTACTCTTTCAGTTTCTTACACTAGGGAGACAATACAGTATTTACACATGTGAGTTTGATTTGTTTCACTTATGAGTATGGTCTCAAGTTGCATCCATTTACCCATAAAAGCCTCAATGTGATCCTTCTGTATAGCTGAGTAGTACTCCATTGTATAAAAGTACCACATCTTTTTTATCCATTCCTCAGTTGATAGGCATTTAGGTGGTTTCCAAGATTTGGCTATTACAAATTGTGCTGCTATAAACATGGGTGCACATATATTACTGTGGTATGATGTTTTCAGTTCTTCTGGGAATATGTCCAGAAGTGGAATAGCTGGGTCAAATGGGACTTCCAATCCCAGGTTTTCAAGGAACCTCTAGACTGATTTCCATAGTGGTTGCACCAGTACACTCCCACCAACAATGCAGGAGAGTTCCTTTTTCCCCACAGCCTCTCCAGTATTTGTTAGTGGTGTTTGTTTTTTATACTGGCCATTCTTTCTGGAGTGTGATGGAATCTCAGTGTTGTTTTAATTTGCATTTCTCTAATGATCAATGATGTTGAACATTTTTTCATGTATTTATTTGCCCTTTGTATTTCTTCAGCTGAGAAGTGTGTATTCATCTCAGATGCCCATTTTTGGATTGGGTCTTGGATTTTCAAGGGATTGATTTTCTTTAATTCTTTATATGTTCTAGATAGAAGTCCTTTGAGGAACAGCTGACTAAGATATTTTGCCAATTTGTGGGTTTTCTTTTCACGGAGATTTTCTTTTCTTTTGGAGATTTCTTTTGACATGTAAAAACTTTTTAGTAAGATGAGATCACAGTTATTGATTCTGGGAAGTATTTCCCGAAGTTTGATTTTTGTTCATGAATTTTCTGCCTACCTATATATCTTCAAGATTTCTACCTACTCTGTCTTCTAGCAGATTTAGTGTTTCTGTTTTAATATTTAGATCTTTGACCCATTTTGACTTTAGTTTAGTACACGGTGATAATCATGGGTCTAGTTTTAGTTTTTGGCATAAGGAAAGCCAATTTTTCCAGCACCACTTATTAAAGAGACTACCTTTCTTCCAGTGAACATGTTTCCCCCCTTTGTCAAAGATAAGGTGGCTAAGTGTGCTTGTAGTTGTGTTTGTATCTTTTAATCTATTCCATTGATCTTCAGATCTACTTTGATTCCAGTATGATGCTGATTTTATCACAGTAGCTTTATAGTATCACTTTAAGTCAGGGATTGTGATGCCTTGTCTTTGTTGTCCAGAATTGCCTCTGCTATTCTAAGTCTCTTCTGGTTCCAGATGAATTTTAGGAATGATTTCTTTAGATCTGTGAGGTAGGCAAGTGGTATTTTGATTGGGATTGCATTAAATCTGTATAACAATTTTGGGAGAATGGCCATTTTCACGATGATTGTTCTTCCTATCCATGAACAAGAAATGTCTTTCCATTTTCTGAGATCCTCTTTGATTTCTTTTTTCGGAGTATTGAAATTGTCACTGAACAGATCTTTTACTTTCTTTGGTTGATTCCTAAGTATTTCATTTTTTGGATGCTATTGTGAAGGGTGTGGCTTCTTTTATTTCTCTCTCAGTGTGTTTGTGTACAGGAATGCTACTGATGTTTGAGTGTTAACTTTGTATCCAGCTACATTACTGAATTTGGTTATTACATCTAGAAGTCTTTGCATAAATTTTTGGTGGTCTTCTATGTAGAGTATCTTGTCATCTGCAAATTATGATAATTTAAATTCTTCCTTTCCTATCCTTATTTGTTTTATTTCTCTCTCTTGTCTAATTGCTCTGGCTAATATTTCCAGCACTATATTGAATAGGAGTGGTGATAATGGACATCTTTGTCTTGTTCCTGATTTTAGAGTAACGCTTTCATTTTTTGACCATTTAATATGATGCTGGCTGTTAGTTTGTCATAGATGGATTTTATCAGATTGGTAAAGACCATGTATTCCAATTATCTGTAGGGTTCTTATCATGAATGAGTGTTGGATTTTATCAAAAGCTTTTTCTACATGTATTGAAATGATCATGTGATTCTTATCTTTGGCTCTATTGATATGGTGTATTACATTTATTAATTTGCACATGTTGAACCATCCCTGCGTTCCTGAGATGAATCCCACTTGGTTGTGGTGTATAATTTTCTTGATAACTTGCTGCATTCTGTTTGTCAGTATTTTACTGAAGATTTTTGAATCTTTGTTCATTAGGGAGATTGGCCTGTAGTTCTCTTTTTTGGGGGTGGGTCTTTCTCTGGTTTTGGTATGAGGGTAATACTTGCTTCCGGAAGTGAATTAGGGAGAATTGCTTTCTTTTCAAATTCATTGAAGAATTTGAGGAGTGCTGGCATTAAGTCTTCCTTGAATTTCTTGTAGAATTCAGTTGTCAATCTATCAGGACCTGGACTTTTGTTTGTTGGTAAGGTTTTAATTACATTTTCAATTTCATTAATTGAGATTGGGTTATTCAGTAATTTTACATCTTCTTGATTCAGCTTTGGTAATTCATATGCTTCTAGGAATCTGTCCATTTATTCTGTGATATCAAACCTATGAAAGTAAAGATTTTTGACGTAGGTATTGATGATCTTCTGTATTTCCACAGGGTCTGTAGTTATTTCACCCTTTTCATTCTTTAATGCATGAATTTGAGTTTTTTCTCTCTGTTTTTTAATTAGCTTGGCTAGGGGCTTATTCATTTTATTTTTTCTTTCAAAGAACCAACTCTTTGAGTCATTAATTCTTTGCATTGCTTTCTTAGTCTCTATTGCATTAATTTCTTCTCTTATCTTTATAATTTCCTCCCTTCTTTAGGCCTTGGGCTTGACTTGTTCTTTTTCTCGATGTTTAAGGTGTAACATTAGGTTGTTTATTTGTGTTCGTTCTGTTCCCTGTTGTGGGAATTCACAGCAATAAATTTCCCTCTGAGGACTGCTTTCATTGCATCCCACAGGTTCCAGTAAGTTGTATTTGTATTTTCATTTGCTTTTAGATAGTGTTTAATTTCTTCTTTAATTTCCTGTGTGACCCATTGATTTTTCAAGAGTGCATTGTTTAATTTTCATGTGTTTATGGAGTTTTTGCAGTTTCTTTTGTCATTAATTTCTCATTTAATGGCACTATGATCAGATAATATGCATGGAATAATTGCAATTCTTTTGCATTTATTTATTCATGTTCTATGGGCTAGTATATGGTTTTTTTTGAGAATGTACCATGGGCAGCTGAGAAGAATGTATATTCTGATGTTGTTGGGTGGAACACTCTGCACATGTCTACTAAGTCCATTTGTTCACAAGTTCGATTCAGTTTTGCTATTTGTTTGCTGATTTTCTGTCTAGTTGATCTGTCTCTTTGTGTTAATGGTGTGTTAAGGTCTCCCATTATAATTGTGTTATTGCTTATTTGATTTTTCACTTCTATTAATATTTGTGTTATATAGCTGGGTGCACCTATATCTGGTGCATATATATTTAAGATTGTTATTTCTTCCTCATGAAGTTTTCCCCTAACTAATATGTAGTGACCTTCT
>RJWM01043750.1:0-13629 GCA_004363535.1 Dasyprocta punctata | reverse complement strand
GACTGGAGACGGGGTTCCTACAATGCAAACTGGTGGTCTGAACGTGCCACAGTCTCTTTTCCCCAGATCCTTGTCCACCCACGTTTTTCTTCCTATTCTTCTCTTACTTATTTTCTTCTCCTTGGCTGATAGTTACCAGCCCTATTGCAACATTCAGGAGAATTTCTGGGGTTCCCTGCACCCCATACCAAATAACTCCTGGGAACCACTGGATTCCAGTGTCAGCTTCTGAATTCCCTCTGTCATTATTGGCTGCCATTGGTCTGGTGTCACTGGACATGGACAAAAGTCACAGACTCACCTGCCCATCTCCTTGACTTGCTTGAAAACTTCTTGAGGGCCGGAATGGACTGTCCATCGTTATATTGCTAGAACACAGTGTGAAGCTATTTGCCATGAAAAACTAATGAATGATAATCATTGCTTACATGGCACTTCCTGTGGGCCCATAGAATTCTAATACATAACTCATTAAGCCTTTTCAGTTCCCTAGGAGTTGCATGTTATTATTTTGCCTACTTTATGAGAAAAAAAAATTGAGACAAAGAGGATAGATAACAGACACACATAGCTAGTAATGGCAGAACTAGGTAACATAATCCCAGATCCAGACCCTTGACTACCAGACACTCAGTGAATGAATGGATGAAAGAATGGATGGATGGGTGATATTTTTTGTTGTTGCTTCATCTCATGTTATTTTTAAATAATTAGTGGGTATTATGTTGAGAATATCTGTAAGGTGGTAGAAATCTTTGCTCTCTGCTCCCCCAAACTATTTTTGAGCCATGCTCTTTTTTGCCTTTGAGGATTTCATTACACTTTCTTGAGATGGTCATGGGACAGAACATTTTTGCAGGGGAAATTCCTAGTTAATGACTTCTACTTTTTTTCTTCCCCCATGCAATGCAGCTTTTCTCAAGGTGCAGATTGTTGAACTGTCAATATCCACAATTGATTCTTCCTTCAGGCTAAGGTAAGATATAGGAACTGTTCATAGTTTACCAAACCTAGTACTGTACACATTTCCACAAGTCCTAAAGTGTCCAGAATCCCTTTGTGCTGCAGAAATAAGATGCAGGCAGCATCTATATAAAACCTGCTGTGCGCCGGTCCCCACAATGGTGATGCACCTGCCATTACTAACTCTAGGGCACCTGCCCCGGAAGGGTGGACTTTCCCATCCCCCAGCCACCTCCTAATCACCAGTCCTCAAACTTTGATCAGATAAACATCACCTGGGGAGCTTGGCAAACTCACCAATTCCCTGGCACTGTCCTATTTTCAGCATCCTGGGCCAGGTGCAGCTGCTGCCCAGATGTGTGAGACCCCTGCAATAAGGGTGCAGTGCATTTTGGGGTGTATCAGAACCACTTGGGGTGAGGCTTTTGAATCTCCCTTTCTACAGCAAGGTGGAATCCAGGTGATCTTGGTTCAGGGTTATGTCACAGTTTGGGCTTCATTCTCACTATCTGCTGTGCTGGGACATGGGAAGGTATAGGCTGGTTGTATGCCCCAAGGTCTTGGTACTCCACCTGTCACCACCCTCCCCTGATCTTCTGTTTGCTGTGAGACACTTGGAGGAACCAACATCCGGGGACAAAACCTGGGAACAGTGGCTGTCATGAAAGCAAGGAGGTCTTTGTCTTTCATTTCAGTTACAGTATGTTTTTGCCTCAGGTTGGTTCTGTTTATTGATGTCCAGATTAATAGAGTTTACTAAAGTGTTTAGAGGCCCAAACTAGATTTCTTCTCTATGCCTGCCCTTGCAAGGGTAGAGTTAGGGTCAAGGTTAAGCTTTGGGTAAAGCTTCTCTGATTCCAATTTAAGCAAGACCATTTCACAGAAGAAGTGATTGAGGCCCGAGAGAGAAGTAATGTCCTGCTGGGGGTTCAAGGTGAATGAGTTATGTGACCTTCAAAATACCGAGGGACTTTTGATTCCTGGTGGTCCTGAGTAAACAGAACTGAAAGAGGGGTGTGGGTGAGATTTTTAAGGACTATACTTACAGGACACTCACAGAATTCAGCTTCTTCAACAGGCCACGGCGACACTAGCTCAACTTAGGGTTCTGGTGATAAATTGGCATTAATGAAATCTCAATATATACCCATGAAGAGAAAAACAAAAAATCCATAAGAGTCCCTGAAGGGGCCATTAGGCATTAATAGGAATAACACAAATGCCCAACAGAACTAAGAGAGGCAGCCCAGCCCAACACAATCTGCAACATCTCAATTGTTTCTTGCTATGCACGGGTATGTGTATGTTGGGTTAATAATAATAGTAATGAAAATCATAGAAGTAGGACTGTACAAACTAGTGACAGAACACTTTCCCTCAGTAATGGAGGGAGTGTGGACTTGGGCAAGTTACCAAAATTCTCCAAATCTCTGTCCAGGCCTCAAAATGGGACCAATCACACTCTCTTACAGGTTGCTGAAAAGACCCAAAGAGGTCATGGTATCTCACATTTGGCTTGCATTGCCCTGGTTTCTCAGTGGGCTGGATGCCTTCCCCTCGGTGACTGGCTATCTGGGTTCCCTTCTTGCAAACTGCACTTTGTATACTTAGTCCAGGCTTCATTTGGGTTCTTGACCTGTGCGTCTGCGTATTAATCCTTTTTGTCATACATGTGCATATATTATCTCTCCATTTTTCTCTTTTTGAAGCACTTGTGTGGAGGTATAATTCACATACTTAAACTCAACCACTGTAATTTTTGCAGGGTAAGTTTGTAGTTTTCGAACCATCACCACGGTTCAGTTTTACACTTTTTCCAGCTGGCTTCTTTCACTTTGTGCAGTGGTTTTAGGTTCACCCATATGTGGTATGCACCAGGACCTTGGTGCCTTTTATTGCATAGTACTAGCAATGGAAGTATGTACTAGCCATGTGTCCTCTCCAGTCTCCCTCCCTGTGCATGTGACAAAATAAACTGCCCCCGACCAACATGGGCATAACCATAACTTCACATGAGAACTACTGGCCCCCATGTTTAAGATTGTCACCTACATAGATAACACTGTTGGTGTTGATCCCTCTAGCTTTGGCAGGGAAGCTCTCAATCTTCATCTTCCCATGCCCACTCTGGACGGAGACTGCCAACCTAGCTAACAGAGGAGCGATAAACTGGTTACAGTGGTAGTTATAATGGTGGTGACAGTAATGATGATGGTCTTGGTGGTGAGGATGATAGTGATAGTGGTGGTGGTGATGGTCTTGGTGACTGTGGTCTTGGTGGTGATGGTGATGGTGGTGAAGGTGGTGGTAGTTTTGGTGGTGATGGTCTTAGGGGTGGTTATGGTCTTGTTGGTGATGATAGTGGCGATGGTGGTGGTGGTTATCGTCTTGGTGATTGTGGTCTTGGTGACTATGCCCTTGGTGGTACTGGAGATGGTGATGATGGTGGTAGTCACAGTGGTAGTAATTATGGTGGTGATGGTCCTAGGGGTTGTTATAGTCTTCTTGGTGATAATAATGGTGGTAGTGGTGGTGATGAATGATGTGTGTAGTCACAGGCTAGAATTCTGCAGTCCCATTGTTTTTTCTTATGTAAAGTCCAATTGTTTTATAAGTGTAAACAATTTTCAGATTGCTGTGTGCCTTTTTCAGAACCATAAATGGTTTTCTCTGTCACTTTTGCCCAGCTTTTGAGTTGCTTTTGGTTAAAGGACTCGCTGGTCTCGCTACCCAGCTGCAGCGGGAAGGCTCTCCCTGCCTCTCGAATTCCTGAGTGTCTTACCTTCGCTCTATTCTATGTCATACCATGACTTTAATCTTCATGTACTCATGTGTGTCAGTATTTTCATCCTGGAAGAAGGCTTTGTTCATGTTTGGGGAGACTATCTATCCTGAGAGCATTAATATATCCTCTTACGTTTTCTTCTAGTATTCTTATTACTTTCTGCTTGACACTTAGAGGCTCCTGATTCATATAAATTCACTTTCTGGACAGGTTGCATGCATTTATAATTCCACTAGAAAATTATAGGAAGTTTTAAAATAATTCATGAATTAGCATTAATATTTGCATATATTTACTCACCATTAAAAATGATCTTGTTTTATGTATCCATGTTATTTGCCAAATATTTCTTATGAAGTTTTTATTCATGGAAAATATTGAGCCCACATTTATAGTATTTGTTGGGAATATGATTATTTCATCAATCAGTTGTTTTGACTATTAAGTAACCCTTTACTTATGCCACTGAACTATGTCCCCGCCCCCCCTTTTTTTGATATTTTTCTTTTCCTATTTTTTCTATTTTTTTGTACTGGGAATTGAACTCAGGACCTTGAACTTGCCAGACAGGTGGACCCTTTGCTTCTAATAGCAATATAAAACCACATTAGCAAAGTATGAGAATAAAAGTAAAAAAAAGAAAAAAAGAAAATCACAGCTTCATTTGCATCTTAGTGTTTGTGTTTTTCTTAGCTGGTGTATGTATACACATACATTTACCCAAAAAATCACCTGCCATATCATTTTTTAGTTATCTTAATGTGAACTTCTCTTAGTCACCTCTTCAAGACAATTTAATTATCAGAAAGTGCTCTGTTATGTGGACATACTGTAACTTATTTAATTCACTTCCCTTGGTTGGTCACTGGTTTCTTTGAAATATTTTACTCTTCCTCTAAAGAACAAACTGATAGCTAAATCATTATGGATGTCTTATTTATTTCCTAGTCCACTTTGCCAGAGAGCAAACCAATTTCTGAAGCTTTTGATGCAGGTTGACAAATTGGCCTCCAGAAAACTTATTCCAATTTACATTCTCATTGGTGGTATGTGAGAGTAACTTTACAAGTAGCAGATATTATCATTTTAAGAGAATCTGCAAATTTGAGAAGCAAAACTGTAGCCTTTCAATGCATTTAGAATACATTCATAAAATTATATATATTATAAAATATGAGGTATGTGAATATATGTGCATGTGTGTATATGAACATCTATATACATATATGTATATGTGTGTATATATATATATATATAGAGAGAGAGAGAGAGAAACAGAGAGAGAAGGAGAGACATAACATGATGCAGATAACACATATTTTTAAATGGCCATTATTTGGTCATTAATGAGGTTGGACATTTTTCAGGTTAAGCAGTTATATTTCTTCTCTTATGAGCTGCCTCAGTATATCACCTGCCGAATTTTTAGGGTATTGATCTTTTTATATTTTACTTGAATTTTTTATTTTTACTTTACAAATATGAGACTATTTAGTGTCTCTGTGTAGAGACACTATGCAGTTCATATAACTTCATGCCAATAACACTTTGTTTTATTCATATCCAGAAGATTTTACCAGCTTACTTCCTCTTACTTTTTCTCCAACAATCATTGATTGATTGCAACCATAACTGAAAGTCCCCGGATCCTCACGCATCCTCTGTCCATGGCTCTGCAGCTCCTCCCCTGGCCCATGGGCTCCCGAGTCTGTGCTGGCTCCTTGCCTTGCTTTGCCAACAGGCTGGGTAGAGGGGACGCTGTGCCACACAAGGTTCTGCTCTCTGTCCTCGTGTGCCCAAGCCTAGCTTAGCCCATTGGGTGATGGAAGGCATTTGGCTTTAGCATCCAATTGCCTTAGCACATGACAAACCAACTGCCAGACTGGTAAGTGAGGGTCCTTGGTGGCCAGGCTCAGAGGACACACCAGTTGACCACAGCTGCGTGAGCAAGTCAGGTTAAGTTCAGTGCAGACAGTTGGATCCGCAGAGCCATCCAGCCATCCCACAGGGTCGCCAGGAACGGGATACAGTGGTTGTTTTAAGCTGCTAAATTTTGGGATTGTTTTTTCTGCAGCCACAGATGCATATGCAGCATCTGATTTTTTTTACTCTACATATTATTGTGATTTTATATGTGTCTTTCAGTGGTTATTTTTATATCACTGTATCTGTACTTTACAACCATATGGAAGTTTTTAATATTCATCACCAGTCGTTTCATACAATGTGCTAATGTTTTGAGTTTAATTTCTCCCTTGTTCTAGGATTCTGTACATTGATAGGAAAAAGCCATGATGCAGTGTTATTTTTAAATGTTTCTTTTACAGTCACCATTTATTTTTACTTGCACCATAATTCATACAAGGTGGAAAAGATATATTTTCTTTGGGTTGGTTTCATTTGTTTTATAACCACATGGGAGTGTGAGCTGTTTTCATATTGGTTGAGATAATTGGAACAACGTTAGCACATTTATGGTGGTGATGTGTTTGATAATAAACTAAAATTCAACTCCCTAAAACAAAATGAGTAAATAAAAATTTCCATTATAAAAAGTTACTGTTGTCTCTAGTTTAATATGATACGATGAACAACTAAAGTAGATGCTTACATCAGAGTTTCAAATAAATAAACTACCAAAATTCAAGTTTGCCTTAAAACCCACATACTCCTAATAGGAAAGGACTTTTACCTCAAATTGGCTAGTATTTATATTCCTGTGTTGAAGGCACCTCATTCTTTTCCAACTTTTACCAATGTTTTTATTGTAGGATGCCACGATTTACTTAGTATATCCTATTTTCAAAGCATTTTAAAATCAAAAACTAAAAATTCACAATCTCTAAAGATTTTAGTCATCTAAAGTATGAGAGTTACAGTTTTATATTGTCCTATTAATTTAGACTTATTTTCCCCTAAAATATAAATGAATATTAAAATGTACATCACTACTCGTCTAAAATTTAATCATCTCAGGATGCCCTCGTCTGTTTGGCTGGGTATAATATTCTCTGTTTACTTATTTTTTCCCCTGTTCAAAACACTGTGAACATGGATGTTATTTAATTTTCTTCTGGTACATATCCTTGGAAATCCAGCATGATTTTTCTTCAGGTGTAGGGAGCCAGAGTATTCTAATTTGTTCCTCTTAGTTGTCTTCTAGCCTTGGATTAAAAAACAAAACAAAACAAACAACAATAAAGCATGTTTTATCTAGCTGTGGCTCCCATGTGTTAACATCGCTGCCTCCTGCTTTGCAGAATAAGTCGTTGGGTTCATTACGGCTTTCCATTTTACTTTTGTTTTGTTTGTTTGAGTTTCTGGCAACAGCCACCATCCATACATTGGAGCTGGGTCCCTGCCATTGTGTTTTTCTTACCTATTAACATCGCTCTCAACACTTTTGCCCTTTTACTTGGTGTTCTGGGAAGAGTTCACCAATGTCTCCACATTTTTTCAAAAGTTGATTTTAGTCTTCACTGTTTTTAACACTGCTTTATTTTTAGTTCAGTTAGGGGATTGTTTTATTCTTCCTTTCCTAAGCCCAGGACCATTGTAACTCTCCAGGTTGTGTCCTGAGTGTGACTTCTGTGACTCCTCACCCTGGAGGTGGATCCTGTGCATGGGCCTCCTGTGTTCAGGAGACACAAGCAGCCCGCATGAGGGAAACTATGAAGCCAGCTACCAGGATGAGTAATGAGATCCCAAAATGAGGATCTGGGAAATGGTGCAAAACACCTGCGCCAGGTTTTCTTTCCCAAGGTGTCAGGTGCCTGGGCTCTTTGTTCCTGCCCTGTGAGTCACAGGTTAGGAGCTCCATGCAGGGGGTTAATTCCGTAGGCATCTGCTGCTCGCCACGGCCCAAGACTGGAGTGAGTGGTGTCCTGCATCCAAACTGATGCCGCTGTTGGCCACATCATGAGGCACTGTGCACAGGACGTGTGACCTTTGACTTTATTAGTTCAGTTCAAAAGAAAATCAGTGAAGCTGGATGCTGCCTAGAAAAAGCTGTGCTGGCCAGGATGGATGGGGCCCATGGTGTGGAGCTACTGCAGGTGGCCCGTGATGCCCATTTACCTTTGCAGCTTCGCCGTGGCTCCTGCTCAGCATCCCCAAGAGCTCCATTTCCCTAAGTGTAGATTAGGTCCTCTTGTAGAATAGCCTTGAGGGATTTCACCACACAAATGTGTTCAAGTCAAATGGCATGGGACCTGCTAGCTCAAATACACAGCTGAAAAAAAAAAAAAAAAAAACCTCAGCTGTGAATTTACCTTTAAATGCTACTTTGGCTGCATCCTTTAACTTTATTATGTAAACAATGAGTATAAGGTGTGTGTGTGTGTGTGTGTGTTTCTTGCCTTACTTTGAGCCCCTCTGAAGCTTTTTAGCAGTCATATTTCTAAAGCATAATAGAACCAGCTGAACCAAGACCTTGTACCTCACAATACTTGTTTTGTGTCTTGACACCATCAAGCGCTTTCCTGTTACGTGGAAATTCTTTTCTATACCAAAGGAACCTTGAGAGGTTTGGGGAGCGATGAGGATTGTGCTAGGAGAGGTGAGGTGGTTTATGCAGGAGGAAACACCAGTTAGAACCGGAGCCAGGCCCTCTGATGACGGCTCCAGTGCTGTCCCCAGTCTCCTGCCCGCTTTGTGTGGCAGACAGAGCAATGGCCCCGAAGAGGTCCTGTCCTGACCCCCTGAGCCTGGTGTGTGGGTCTTCTCTCAGCATGGCTCACGGGACGTGGCAGGTGTGGCTCAGGAGTTCCAGGTGGGCTTGCAGCTGGGCCTCGTGCAGTCACGGGACCCTTAGAAAGGGGCGGTGGAGGACGGGGGTTAGAGAGACTTAGAGATGCCATGCTGCCGCCCCTGGCTTTCAAATGGGGTCAGGCCAAGGAGACTGCAGAACTGCAGAGGTCGGAAAAGGCAAGCAAACGGGTTTCCCTGGAGCTTCCAGGGACACCGCTCTGTCCACACCTGGATTTGAACTCCAGGAAGCCCATTTTGGACTCCAGGTGCAGCCACTCTGGAGATCAGTGGAGATGTCTTAAAAAGCTAAAACTAGAAATTCCATTCATCTCAACTCGACTGTTCCCCTTCTAGGTATCTTCCTGGAAGAGTTAAAGACATCATATCACAGAGATCCAGGCATACCTGTTTCTAAAGCAGCATAACTCATGACAGCTAACTCTTGGAAGTGGCTTATGTGTCCATCTACAGTTGAATGGATAAAGAAAATGTGGTATTTATACACAGTGGAGTACTACTCTGCCATAGAGAAGGATACACTTGAGTTGTTCGTAGGAAAATGGAGGCACCTTGAGTCCACAATGTTAAGGGAAATAAATCAGACACATAGACTTGAATGTCACATGGTTTCTCTTATGTGAGAAACCCACAGTATAAATAATTTAAAAAACAAAATCAAAGATAGACAATAGGAAGGAGGGAGACAGATATTTTGCCAATGGGAAAGGGATCCAGAGATGGAGAGAGGCGAGAGAGGGAAGGGGAAGGGGAAGAAAAATAACTCAGATGTGTTAGGTGCATGTACCTCTCCCCTAAGATGAATGCAGTCATTATATGTTGCAAACGTGCACTGAGAAAAATTGAAAATTAAAAGACTTATGTGGTTCCAAGCCCCTGAGTTTATAGCAATGTGTTGCAGCAGCCACAGGAAGTGGAATGTTTTGCAATGTTAAGGATTTACACCCTTACTTTACTTCCTGTGCTTCAGGCGGTGAATGACTGTTCATTCTTCTCTCTCGCAAGGGACAGTGTAAGGAAGAGCATGCAGCAGCTCACAGCCTCCTGCTCCAATAGCTCCAAATGTGGGTGCAGCAGTCCTGAGGGACCACAATGCTTTGCAGGAGCCGACTGCCAGCCTCAGGTCCTGCGGGCACAGCTGGGCAGAGGGAAGTGTGTGGGCCCAAGGACAGCTGGGGCTCAGTGAGGCCCTCTGCTGGCCCCTTCCCAGGGGCTTCCTGTGGGACTCACCTGGGCACCAGCTGAGAGGAGCCAGTGGGCATCCGCCTGCAGCTTCCTTGGCCCGGTGTGCTTTGATCTGATCTGCTATTCACACGCACAGACCCTCCATCAGCACAACGAGAGGACACCAGCCGTCCATCATCCATAAAGGACAGCGTCTCTGGGAGCACAGTGCTGGGACCCCAAGGGCTGCAGGAGACCTAGCTGCATCTTTGAGTACTTGGACAGAGCCCTGAGGACAAAGGGTGTATTTCTTGGATAGGAAATAGGTGTGGCAGAAACCCCAAGCCTTAAAAGTTTGTTATTGTATTGTGAGGCGAAGCCCAGGTTCTCTCCCCTTCCAAAGCATCTGGCCACGGAGATGCTGCTGTTGAGGTTCCAGGTGTGACCCGGAGCCCACATCTGGCCTCAGGTGTGGTGGCCATGTATGTATCCTCCACGTGAGAGTCCTAAACACCTGAGTCTGGATTTTCTCCATCCGCCCTGCCCATGATGGCAAGACTCACAAACTAGCTGGGCAGGGTGTATGCACACCTGTGATCTCAGCACTTGGAAGGCTGGGGCAGGAGGACTGCCATGCATGTGAGACCAACCTGGGATATATAATGAGACCCTATCTCAAAACAGCAACAAGCAAGCAAACAAACAAATCACAAAGCAACACTTTGCTGTGAAATCTGATGGGCTCCTTCAGTGGTGTATTTTAGAGCAGGCTCTTCCATTATTGTGAAAAGGTAACAAATATTCAGCAGCTGTCTCCGGCATGCTGTTAGTATTCCTGGCCTGGTTTAGTTAACCAAGTGGCTTCCAGCTCTCCATGTCCCTTGCACCTTGGACAGAAGCTGACACACACAGCCTGGGCATGTTTCTCCCCTCCCTGGCACCTCAGCAAACCATCTCTCTTCATTATTTATACCTTGTTTATATAGAGCATCCTCCTTGCCAGGCACTCTTTTAAGCACTTAGAGGTATTAACTCATTTAATCTTCATAACAACCCTGCATGGCAGGTGCTATCGTTACAGAAAACCTAGACACAGGGACAGCAATCAACCTCCCACGGCATCCTAGCTGGGGAGTGGCCCAGCTGGGATTGAAGCGTGGCCTCCTAAGGACTGGGAAGATGTGGCCACTCTGCGGTGCCCACTGACCCGTCACATGGTGTCAGCACAGGGCTGGAAACCACATCTCTACACCCAAGGTCTTCCGACCCCTCTAATGCTCCAGGCCGAGCTGGTCCCCTCTGTCATGGGCAGAGTCTGTTTTTGGCCCCGTCTTGGCCTTGGCAGCCCCATGAGGCCTAGAGTGGGTGGGGGAACGCATCCACTGGGAGGTCACTGGGCTCTACACCTGGCACAGGGAGGGCAGAGCTCCAGCAGCCGGGCCTGCTGCCACCTGCTGGGGTGCCCAGCCCTCCACGGTGGAGACCGAGGTCAGCTCTTGTGTGTGCACCCTGGGGCCACCGTCTCCCAGGCTACTCCTGGAGTTTAGGGTGAGCAGGCCGCTCGGGAAGGGGCCGCTGTCTTGGGCTTGGTGGTGAGCGGTGCCTGGTCCCCACGGCTGCACCTGGGTAAGGGCAGATCCCCCCACGGGGTCTGCAGCCCCCCGGGCAGTGGAGGGAGTCTTCCAGGTCAGGCGTGCACCCAGCGGTCAGTTCTCTTGCTTCTTCTCTATGCAGAGAATAAGACGCAGGCCAGCCAGGCTCTGGGCCCCGCCCGGGAACTGAGAGACAAACAAGCCCCACTTCCGGTCTCACCCAGCTCCCAGCCCCCACTGGGAAGGAGGCCAAGGAGCAGTTAAACCGAGGAGTGGGAAATCCTTGCATGGTGGTAAACAAGGGACAGGGTGGACAAGTCCAGGATGGACAGGAGTCATCTGAGAAGGTCTTTCAAGAGCTGATGCCCGGGCTGAATTCTAAGGGATGAGCTGGAGTTACTTGTGCAGAAGAGAGGAGGAGAGACTGTCAAAGCCCTGGGAACAGCATATACAAAGACAGGCACAAAGAAAGCATTTGACATGCAGTCATAGCAAGATTAGGGTTATCAAATCGAATGGATCTTCAGATGTCAGGAAGTGATGTTTGGTGCCGCAGCAGCTACCTTGTGATCATGAGGCTATGACTCTGGGGATTACAGACAGCACATGTGCAATTTGGGGTTAAGTATTAGATATGCTTAGAACATCAGACCCTTCTTTTTGGTTACTTTTGAATCTGAAAGATACTAAATGATGTAACTATGGAAGGAATTGGATCCTTACTAAGTGTGATAAGGATAGCTCAAATGGTGTTTTAAGTGGTTTGTTTGGCTAGGATGGGTATCTGTGTGTGTGTAGGTTTGAGTGTTACTCTCTGCTTCATCCGTCTGAGTCAGTGTCAGCCTTCGCAGAGGGACAGACGCATACATCCCCCAGGTGAGTCCCTGACCTCTCTCTGGGAACGCAGACCCTGCACTCGGCTCTGTCCCCGAGGACCCCTCCACCCCACTGCTCACTGAGGGGGCTGCTGGCTCCCCCCAACTCACACTCGCGGCTTGGGGAAACTTTTAAAGTTCATCATTATTTATAAAGTTAATGCTCATAATGAAAAGGTTTCCCTTTGATGTGGGAGCGCTCCCGCAGCCTCGCTGACCTATATTGCCGACGTACTCTGTATGAGGCGGGCCCGGCTGGGGAATTACCCGTGTTTAATGAACACTAAAATTAGAATTTGACTGAAATCCACAGAAATGGCTCGACAGCAAGTTCGAGATGCCCCTGGGGAGCTGTGGGCAGCTCAGATTTACCCACAGGCGTTTTTGAAAATGTTTTTTTTTTTCTTTTCTTTTCTTTCTTTTTTTTTTTTTTTTTAATCAGCACTGTTGGGTCTTTTGAGCAGAGAATGCTACTTCTGCTCCAAGGCCTCTGTCCCCTCTCTGTCCCCTTTGCCCACCCCCGGCTCCCGATGCTGACGCTTTTGGGCCTGCTAGGCACCTCTGAGGGTCCTCGTCCTGCTGATCACACCTGTCGGGCGCGGCGCACGAAGCCTGGCAGCAGGCTCTGTTCCCGGCCCCAGGGGCCACCGTCCTCAGGGAAAGTCCTCAGGAAAGTCGCAGCATGGCGCGGGCTGCACGGTGGACTGAAGAGGACCCTATGTAGCCTCTTGTTGAAAGGAGGTCTTGGGGTAAGGGGCTCATAGCCTAAAAAGGCCTCATAAGAACTCAGTGTTCTGCTGCCCGATGGGCGGCAAGGAGCCCTGAGTCTGCGGGTTGTCACTCCAATCCCAGGGTCCGCAGAGGCAAAAACCACCCTAAGAATGGTGACAAGGGGCGGTAAGGAGGTGTGGCTTTAGTACCGCACTCCTGTCAGTCACAGAGGCCTGAAGATGGGACGCGGCTGGGAACCAATCAAGGCGGCTGGATATGGAGGGCAGTGTCCTGGTTCCAAGGTCACCTGGTGACCCCCGGGGGTCCCTCGCCAGTGGAGGCCCCCAGTCCCCTAACTGCACCCGTCTCTGCAGGGAACGTTTCCGTGGGCCCCAGGAATCATAAAACTTTGTTTGTTTTGCTTCTAAGTTATAAAAGCATCTGTAAAAGTGACAGTTTTAACAAACAAAAGAGAAAAAATGTATTAAAATAAACACAATCACCCTTAGCCTTTCTTTGCTGTCCCCTGACCTGGGAGGCACTGTTGACGTTTTCCTGTACGGGTTTCTGTAGTTTTACTATGCTTATATAAGCAGGCAGATGTGTGAGGGCACAAAGAGGCATATATGTCTACATATTTTAATGAGATAGTGTACTTTACCCAGCATTTTGCCTTTTTATTTAACAGTACATTGAAAGCATCACTTGAATGCATAATCTCATTCTTCATATTTCCATATATGCTATAATATGGATTTATCACATTTATTCA
>RJWM01043749.1:0-13644 GCA_004363535.1 Dasyprocta punctata | reverse complement strand
AAAAAAAAAAAAAAAAACCTATGTTTTTTTCCAGCTCCTGGAATTTGCCATTTATTTATTTATTTATTTATTTATTTATTTATTTATTTATTTTTGGGTACTGGGTATTGAACTTACAACCTCATGGTTTCCAGGCAGGCGCTTGCACCACTGAGCTAAATCCCCAGCCCCTTGGCCTCCCTTTGATGTAGGGAGGTCCAATGGTAGGTCACAACCCATTAGTGACTTGATCTAGGTTTTTTGGATATAGGCCAGCAAGACAGAATAAAGGAGAAAAAATAAAGAAGGAAAGAAAATAGAACACAAGAGAGGATCTGGTTGCATTGCACATAGTAATGTTAAAGTGTTGATTTACAAAACTTATTTACATGAATATGTATGTATGTATGCATGTGTTGTGTCGTCTAACTTCTAGATACGTTTTTGAAGACCACTTGGCTGTAGGTGTCTCTTTATTTGTTACTGTTTTGCTTTTCCTTACTATAGTTCCACCCTGCTCCCTATACCATCCTACTCTAAGCACGCTGTTACCATGCTGAGCCCATGTATCCATTTTAAAACTCAAGCCAGGTAATGGTCAATAACTCGCATTAGACTACTTTTCTTCTTGACCCTAGGTGCCTTGGAGGACAGTGTTTTGGGGCCTGGGACTTCAGTTTGTCTTTGGGATCTTGGTCATTAGAACCGATCCTGGATTCATTGCTTTTCAGTGGCTGGGAGACCAGGTGCAGGTATGGGAAATTCAACGTGACAGCTTTGTTCTTGGAGAACCCTCAAGAAAGGAGATTTGAAGGAAGCGTGTGGAGATTGGGCTGTGTTGTGCTAATGACGGTGGTGGGAGATCAGGTGGGGAAGGACAGAGAGTAATGGGACACAGATAAAATTATGAATGAGGGGAGCTGCTCTGCTGAGTCTGCCATTCGAGTGACTCCTGGGGTCATATCCTGGCCGCGGGCCATCAAAGGGAGGCTGACCTCGGGAGCGGCGGCAGGTCCTCCTCACATGTGAGGTGGAGCCCATCTTCCCCTGTGTCCCGCCCGGCTTTGCCCTTGTTCTCTGTATGTTTCCTCCTTTCAGATTTTCCTGGACTACACTGTGGCAGGCTCCAGTTTTGTCTTCGGAGATAGGCTAGTTCAAGACGCCTTCGCTTTTCAGGTCGTAACCACTTTATGGGCGGGAATGCTGGTCAGTGGAGGGGCAGGGGAGTAGTGAATGAACGTGTGTACAATTTCACCCTAACAAAGAGGGTCTCACTCATCAGTGAAGGAAGCAGTATCCATCTCTTGCCCTTTAATCCTATTCTGAAATTGGATAAAATAGGGATGCGGAAGGTCTCAAAGAAACCCATCTCTTTGTGGTTTAGTACCAACGCAATTGTAAATTTGCAATGCACTTAAAATTTATTCTTAAGTACATCGTATCAGATGCTCTTGGATGCTGAGGGCTGAATTTAGAGACTTGATCCACAGTTTACTCACAGTGTGCACTGTGCATGCAATGTGCTCTTACCACCTGCTCGCCATTCTCGTTACAGTCCTTACCAATCGTCATTTTCTTTGCGAGTGTGATGTCCATCTTATACTACCTGGGACTTGTGCAGTGGGTAGTGCAGAAGGTGAGTCATCTTCCTACCCCAGGCAGGAGTTGGGCCTTCGTCTGGGGATCTGTTAAGGGCATGGAGTTGATGCTTTGGAACTACTCCTGCATGGGATGCAGGGTGTTAGAACCAACGTGAAAAGGCAAACCCTTCCCAGCATGCCTGATCTCAAATGGTGCATTAGCCATATTTCCACTGCTGTGACGAAGCATCTGAGAAAGTCTACTGAAAAGGAGCAGTGGTTTAACTTGGCTCATGGTCTCAGAGGATTCAGTCCATGGGTACTGGCTCCAGCCTGTGATGAGGCAGAACATCATGGCAGACAGCATGGTGCGGCAAAGCTGCTCACCTCATGTTGGCCAAGGAGCAAAGAGAGAAAGAAGAAGGGGTCAGAGTCCCAATGTCCCCTCGAGGCCACTCCCTCAGTGACCTCACTTCCTTCCACTAGGCCCCACCTCCCCATAGTGCCACAGGCTGATGACCAAGCCTTCAACACATGGGCTTTTGGAGACACTGCGGCTCTAAACTATAGCCACTGGTGGGCCCAGGCCTCAGGTAGGCTGTGGGGCAGAGAGGCTGGGCTCAACCACCCCTTCGTTTTGAGTTTCAGTGTACTTGCTCTGTAGGCCATGGGGCCTCATCTCTGGTCCAAGCTCTGTTGGTAACTTGCTCTGTGGCCTCATGCCTGCTGCCTCCCTAGGCCTCGGTTTCCTCATCAGGAGAACGGAAAAGAAGGGGTTTTGCTAGATGTTCTTCAAGATTCCTGTTTGTGTTGATGGTGCAGATGTCTCTGTCCTTTTAGATCGCCTGGTTCTTGCAAATCACCATGGGTACCACGGCCACAGAGACCCTGGCTGTGGCAGGAAACATCTTCGTGGGGATGGTGAGCACCCTGCGGCTTTTCGGTCTTCTTTTCTCTGGGGAAACTGAGAACTTGGCAGCAAACATGTTTAGAAAAGTGTGCTTCTCTATGAAAGGCGAACAAGGACTGTGACACTGTGGCACTGTGGCACTGGGGACTGCAGAGCCCTGATGAAAGAACGCTCAGAAATCTAAGAGGACCCAGCTCATCTCTCATCACCCCTCGTGCCTGCTAGTATTTCCCTGGCCACACTTAATCTGAATGGATGACCCTGGCCACTGACTCAACTTCATGCCCAGGAATTTAGGGGTTTTCTGGTCCAAATCTCATTTCCCTTCAGGATCTAGCAGGGTGATTGATCTCTGTTTGGTTTCTTCTCATGATTCCCTATGATGCTTGTTTTCGGGGTCTGTAAGGAGGTGGTAGCTCGTCTTGCTCAGTAGGAAGACCAGTCGCTTTCTCATAACACTTGACTTGTCTGTCAGGAATGCATACTCTTCCAGACTATGAGCTGATCCGCTCAGTTAGGGACACAGGTGTGTCAAACTGACCAAGAGTTAGTACGGAGGTCTTTCTACCCCGAGCCCCAGGCTGATGCTTGCTTCTGACATGTCCTCAGAGTACTCTCCACATTTAACACTCCGCATTTTGTTGAAGTGATTCATAATCAGCTTAGTTTCCCCTACTAGACTCTAAGTTCTTAAGAGTAGGAGCTCCCTTATTCATATTAATATCCTTCACATCTACCAGCACTCGGGAGGCTGAGGTAGGAGCAGTGTTGTGAGTTCGAGGCCGGCTTGGGCTACAATGTGAGCGCAAGGCTGGCCTGAGCTACGTAATGCGACTCTGCCTTAAAAAACTAGGGCTGGTAGCCGGGCGTGGTGGCGCACGCCTTTAATCCCAGCACTCGGGAGGCTGAGGTAGGCAGAGCGTTGTGAGCTCGAGGCCGGCTTGGGCTACAACGCGGCGCAAGGCCGACCTGAGCTACATAGTGCGACCCTGCCTCAAAAAAAACCAGGGCCGGGAGTTTGGCTCAGTGGCTTAAGCGTCTGCCCTGGCAGGCGCAAGGCTGTGAGTTCAAAGCCCAGTGCCGCCAAAAAAAAAAAAAAAAAAAAAAAAAAACTAGGGCTGGGAGTTTGACTCAGTGGCTTAAGCGCCTGTCTGGCAGGTGCGATGTTGTGAGTTCAATCCCGGTGCCACACACACACACACACACACAAATCCTTCACATCTAGTATCAGACTAGATAATAACTGGCCCTTATTAAGTGATAGCATTGCGGGTTGATGGTAGGCATAGTTTACCTAGCTGGGCCTTCATAAATTCATAACATTTCCACACATGTTATTTCTCTTGATGAGTTCATAAGGAGTTCGCTTAGGTCAGTTCTTTGCAGTTTGTTTAATGAGTACTTTGCAAGCATCTACTGTGTACTCAGTAAGTGTATTCTGTAAGTTCGTTCAGTAAGTGCATGGATTTAGACCTTGAGAACCTGCAAAGGAAATATGCCATGTACCTTCCATCATGAGACGAACACACACAGAAGCAGCCAGGACGCAATTAGGTGTCAGAGGGAGCAGAGCAGACTCTGGGAAGACCTGAGGGGCAGAGCTGGGTCTTACTGGGTCTCCACTGCAGGGGGTAAGATCCGGACCAGGACAGCAGTCACACCGGAGGGATAAATGTCTAATGGGTCCAGTCCCTGGGCGGGGTGGGCGCACAGCACAGGAGTCACACCCTCTTGGAATCTCTTCTTTTCTTGTTGATAGACAGAGGCGCCCCTGCTCATCCGGCCCTACCTTGCGGACATGACCCTGTCTGAAATCCACGCCGTGATGACTGGAGGGTTTGCCACCATCGCGGGTTCTGTGCTGGGAGCCTTCATATCCTTTGGGGTAGGCACAGTCTGATGATTGTTCCTGCCCCCCACCCCCCGGTTCTGCAGAGACGCTCACCCCGGGTCTGGCTCCGCAGATTGACGCGCCATCCTTGATCTCGGCCACCGTGATGGCTGCCCCTTGTGCTCTGGCCCTGTCCAAGCTGGTGTATCCGGAAATGGAGGAGTCCAAGTTCAAGAGCAAGGAGGGGTTAAAACTGCCACGTGGGTGAGTCTCAGGGGCCCTTTCACAGGCAGACTCAAGAATGGCCCTGTGGCGGCAGAGACGTCATCTTCCCGTGGGAAGAACGTGATCCCAGGTCTCGTCCTGCCTTCTCTTGTTGATTTTCTTCTGCGGCTTGGTCCTCCACCTGCTGCTGGCTTCTGCACACCACCATTTCTTGTCCTTGACATCAGTGTCATTTTGTGACAATGACATCTGATACTGCTTCAGAGTCATTTCCATGACTAGGGCCACTGAGGAGCCCCATCACCTCTCGCCCGGGCCTGCTCCCCACCTTCTGCACTATAGGAATGGTGGAAATTCTCTTTATGGAGGGGCAGAGATGACTCTAGACGTCATACCTCTTCCCTGTGCCCGATAACCACAGGAATGAGAGGAACATTCTGGAAGCTGCCAGCAGTGGAGCCATAGATGCCATCGGTCTTGTTGCTAACATAGCAGCCAACCTGATTGCCTTTCTGGCCATTTTGGCTTTTGTCAATGCTGTCCTCTCCTGGATGGGGGAAATGGTGGACATCCATGGACTTACCTTCCAGGTAAAGGGTTAAATGTGTTGGGCTGTCCCTCTGTGGTTAGTAGTCCTTGAACTGGGGCTGTCCTACTGAGAGTGAGCTAAAAGAAAGCATGAAAAGACAGGGGAAAAGAGATTGGGCCAAGGCTCCAGAGAAAGCCCTTGGCGTGAGTGTTGCACTTTGTTCTTCGCCCTCCTGGGTCACCTCTCTTTCGCAGGTCATCTGCTCCTATGTGCTAAGGCCCATGGTTTTCATGATGGGTGTAGACTGGGCAGACTCTCCGATCGTGGCTGAGATCGTGGGAGTCAAGTTCTTCATCAATGAGTTTGTGGCCTATCAGCAGCTGTCTCAGTACAAGAACAAACGTCTCTCTGGCGTGGAAGAGTGGCTCAAGGGCGAGAAGCAGTGGATTTCTGTAAGTGATGATCCCGAGAGCACACACGGCTTGGGATCTGGGCTGCGGGTGTTTGGCGGTAGTCAGAAAGTGTGATGCAGAAGTTGGCTTTCGGCACATGCTTTCCAGTGGTGCAGGCCTAACCACAAAGTAAGCAGAACTGCGTGTGCAGCAGCCTCTTCTTCCACTGCTCAGCAACTCTGAGGTCTGGGTGCTGTTTCGCCCCTGTTCTCTGACCCAACTTCTGCCTGCAGTGTAATTTTTGGGTCCTTGCCATGTCCTGGGAAGACACTCCTTCTTCATGGGCTAAGGCCCTTTCTTCATTTATAAGTGATAGGTTTTTCCTCAGCACAATAGAAAAGCAAGAGCAAAGAAAGGAAAAAAAGAAAAAGGCCTTTATTGTGGGCACGGGAAGGCTGCAGTAGCATGCAAGATCGCCTCAGGACAGACAAAGTAGCCGTGAGCTTTTATTCATTTTGACAGGGGGCAGGGTTTGGAGGGGGCGGGCAGAGTGACGTTTTGACAGGTGATTGGGGGAATGTTGGTGCACGCACAAAAAGCAGGGAGTTCAATTTTTGGGTTTGGACAAGAACACGGAAGTCAGGGTTGAAGGGAGGTGCTGTCCAGCGCCATGTTGGGCAGGAACATGCTGAGCCTGGCCGCACTTCCTATGGGTGGAACCCATCAATAAGTTGCAATAACTTGATCTCCTTTTTCTTCCCCTTGGCTCTGTAGCTCTTCCCTTTCATCACTCAGTCTTATGCCTTCATTTATTCAGTGATACCAGTGTTGGGCAGAGAAGCTCCTGATGATTTCCATACCATGGTACCCATCATAACTCGGGAAGCAGTTGTTTTCTGAGACCCCTTTGTACACACGAGGCTCTGAGTACCCCAGGACTTTCATCATGATCACAAGACTGCACACACGGGATTGAATGGGATCTACTTATTTATACTCATTTTCCCTAGGTGAAAGCTGAAATCATTGCAACATTTTCACTCTGTGGATTCGCCAATCTCAGCTCCATAGGAATCACACTGGGAGGCCTGAGTGAGTTGTTAATTTTCTCCAGCTTCCTGAGAAGTCAGCCAGACCCCAGCGGCCGTGGGGGGAAGTTCCAGGAGCTCAGCACAAGTTGGGACACACACAGATGCTGGTGTGAGATGGGCCCTCTCAGGCTGCAGCTAACACAGAGCTAAAGCCGTGAGCTACCTGGCTGGGGAGTGAGCCCTTTGTAATCACAACTTTAGTGGCTTTTTTCCTATTGTTATCAAAGTTCCCCAAACTACACAATTTTTTAAAAAATTTTCATTTTGCTATGAGGAAGAAAATGGTATGATGTTTGTTTTGCCATTATATGGGCATAGTGCCTGTATAAGTGAGGATTTTTTAAATTCAGTTTTATTCTGAAAGGCTGATCACTAGTTGTCTTCACAGAAACAGGATTTGCACAAGGAATCAAAACCACAAATGAGCAGGATATAATCCTTGCACTGTAATCCTAGCACTCTGGGGGGCTAAGGCCAGAGTGTCACAGATTTGAGCTCAGCCTGGACAATTTGTGATTTAAGTGAAATAAACATTTAAAAGGGTTGGGGGTGTAACTCAGTATGACAGTACCGGGCTCCATCCCTAGTAAGACATAAACACATGCATGTACACACACACATGCACAGATAGACAGGCAGACAGACATACACACAGATAAATGAAAGCAGAAGACATGCAAGACAGATCCAATAGGATAGAGTGTTGGATCAAATGCGAAAGTCACCCAGTCAGGGAGGAGTGAGTCTATTTGGGCTGCCGGAGATAGCACTGAAGGTGAGTGGTGGTTGGAGGAAGAGCAGGAGCAAGGTGAGCTGGTCCTGGTGAGCAGGTGCAGGGGCATGACCGGCAGATCCAAGTTAGAAATGGGTTTTAGAACAAATAAAGCTCAGTGCATGACAAAATCATCATTTTCATGGAAATCATATTCTGCAATAGAATCATTAAATTTATTTATTTGATAGCTGAGTGAAAAATTTGAAGGTGAAGTAATTTCCCTCTGATTCATCCTTCCCCTTCTGTTAAACGCCTGTCTATATTGTTCCAACTCAGATGCCTGGTTATCGATTGTAAGAAGACCAGCTAATAGTGGGGTACGCGTTGTCTGGCTAAGGCTTAGGTCAGTGTTGCCTGCTTTGGTCCTTTGGCTCAAAATGGTCCATCTAATGCCAGTTCAGGCTTAAGAGTGCAAGCCTTGCCTCAGCTGGCAGCTGTCAGGCATTTGTCCCCACCTGGAGCCACCCCGCACCTTGCGTGACCCAGGCATAGCTTCGAAGTGGTCACAGAACCGCTGCAGTGAGAGTCATGCATCATCCTTGTCAGGGGAAGCCCGAGCAGCACTCGGCCAGCACTGGCCAGCCGTAGGTGGCCAGTGATGAGGATGCTGTTTCTCGGCTGAGTTTTGCTTCTCTACATCCTTCTAAATGGGAGCTCATGGCATAGAACTGATGTTGGGGTGAGGAGGAGATCACATTACTTTGTTTTGTTGTCTACAGCATCAATGGTACCTCAGCGGAAGAATGACTTGTCCAAGGTTGTGATCCGGGCCCTCCTCACAGGGGCCTGTGTGTCCTTTATCAGTGCCTGTATGGCAGGTAGGTGCCTCCGTGTGGTCTCCTGGTGAATATCATGTCCCTGAATCATGGGATGATCACTCTCGGAATATTGATTCCACTGTCCACCCCATAGATGTGTAGAAAATGTGTATGGAGTCCTCAGTTGAGAACTAGTACAATCCCTATGGAAATCAGTATGGAGATTCCTCAAAAACTAAAACTAGAAATTCCATTTGACCCAGCCATTCCCCTTCTAGATACTTCCCCAAAGAGTTAAAATTATCCAATTACACTGATCCTTGCACACCCATGTCTATAGCAGCACAACTCATAATAGCTAAACCTTGGGAACAGCCTATATGGCCATCAACAGATGAATGGAAACAGGAAGCGTGTCATTTATACACCTTGGACCCCTACTGTGTCATAAGGAAGGATAAATTTGAGTCATTTTTGAGAAAACAGATGCATCTCGAGATCATAACATTAAGTGAAATAAATCAGACAAGCTTAAATGTCACGTGGCTTCTCTTCTATGAGAAACACAAAGTATAAATAAATTAAAGTGCAAAATAAATGGTAGATAAGAGGAAACAGGAAGAGAGGTCTTTTGGAAGTGGGAAGGGGATGAAGAGATGGAGGGGAGCAGGGAAGGGGAGAGGATGAACAGAGATTTAAGTTGTGTGATGTCCATGGGCCAACACCCCATGAGGAATGGTACTGCAAACACAGACTAATAAAAACAAGAACTCATAAGTAAACAGAACGAGATAAGGAGGCTCGAGGATCGGGTGTCAGACCTTTCCCTCAGCATCTGTGTCTCATTTGTCCAGGGATCCTCTACGTGCCCAGGGGAGCCGAAGCTGACTGTGTCTCCTTCCTGAGCACAAGTTTCTCCAACAGAACCTACGAGACCTTCGTGTGCTGCCGAGAGCTCTTCCAGAGGTGAGCCAGGGCCAGGACCCCTCTCTTGCATGCTGTCCTCCATGAAGTCGCCGTCAGGGGCGGGAGAAAGGAGGCCTTGGGACACGAGTGTGGGTGACATCAGGGACCCAGCTTTGGTATTAGCTCCGCTGAGCCCAGCCGACTGGTTCTCTCTGTGTGGGTGGGGTACTGAGGAGTAGAGGGGCAGGGACAGAAAATAAAGCAATGGTTTCTCTGGTGAGAAGTTAGTGTTTTTATTACAGTTGGAATATAGATAGAGTGAAGGTGAAGACTTAGCAATGGTCCCAAGTGATGAAAAAAAAAAAAAATGATGGGCTTTATCACACAGAATGAATATTACCGAGAGAGGACAAAGTTAAATTTATAAAATTGTGATGCACTCACAGAGAGTAAAAATGGGCGCCTTTTTAAAAATCAATGTCTAGTGTAGGAAAAGAATGTATCATTAAACTAGCAAAACTAGTTTGGGGACCCCGTAGAATCAATAGTGTTAGTCTGCACTTGGATGGGAGGAAGGGGTGGGGTGAGGAAGATAAACCAGCGTTTGACCTCTGGCTTGGGCAAGTAGGTCTAAAAGTGCCACTGATTCACGGAGAGGAAGTGGGGACGATGACGGCCTCATTCAGTTTTGGATCCATTGATCTGGAGGTAGCTGTGGGGCCACCGTGTAAAGCTACTCTCAAACCCTCAGGGTCTGGGGTTCAGGAGAGAATTCAGAGCAGCAGGTGTCTCTGGAAGTTATCCCTGGTGAGTGGTCTGGTCACCGGACAGGTGGCTGCTTAACAGGCCGCTGGATCAAGTGAGCGGGTGCTACCCAGCTTCGAAAGCTCGTTATCAGATAACGCCACCAGTGTCCTCCTCGGCTAAAAGCCTAATTATGATCTGGGTAGGTCATTGGTTTGATATAGCTTTGATCACTGTATTCTCATAGCAATCAGTGGATTTCCTAGTCGCATACTGGGAGTCATTGGCAACTAGACTCTGAAAGAGATGTGTTTGTTCAGTTAATTATACTGATTCAGTCTGAGCTATTTTCCTTTCTTAGAAGGAAAAAGGCCCAGGGATATTACCTTGCTCTGTGGAATCAATTCAGTTGGAGATCATTGCTAGGCATAAATTTTGCCTCAGGTCTCTGGAAAGGAAAGTTCTAGCTGGGCTGTGGTTAGGAACTGGGCACAGGAGTGGACCCACATTATACAGAGTTCCTGCTGGTATTATCGCCAGTATGAATGAGAGAACACATGTAATTGGATCTAATTTATTTAGTCATGGTGGATGGATGTATTTTTAGGCTCTGGTTTGGTTTCTTGCTGCCTGGTAACAATTACTGATGTGTTTTACTGACTTTTTGTTTTGTTTTTTCTGACACACTGACTCTCTGGCTTTTCATTTCAGTACTTCTGCAAATGGCACTGGTCCACCTTCGTTCTCTGGTCCCTGGGAGGACAAGGAATTCAGCGCTGTGGCGCTTGCTAACTGCTGTGAGTTCTACACCAACGCCGTCTGTGCCTGAGCGGGCCGGTCCATCTCCTAACCCTTCCCAGCAGCTGCCTCATGGCCGGAGGTGTTTATGCACTCAGCGTTACCGTTCTGTAGTGAACGCATTAGGATCTATGGTAGTGAAAGATTCATTTTAGTTTACTGTATCCCAAAAATGAAAATTAGCGTTTGTCTTTTGATGGTCTGGGTGAACCAGATAGGAAATAGGAAATTCTTCATGGGCCCTCCTGAGCTTCTGTTTGAAAAAAAAAAAAAAAAAAAGTTACTGTATCAAAAAAAAAAAAAAAATCTTGAAAACCTGGCTCCTAGTTGCCAATTTAAAAATATGTGTTGTAGTGTGCTATAAAAGAGATTTAGTACACTTAGTGTCTGGAAACAGAGGTGGAGGGAGCTGTATTTCTTGAAGTTTTGTGGATGAGCTGGGCTTATATTACTGAAGTTACCTATAAAAGATATATGAATATTTAATGGCAGAAATTTCCTTGTTGTTATGTATTTGTAAATCTGCAAGCTCCTTGACATCAAAACACAGTAAACAAAAAGTTCTTCCTGTACACAAACGTCTGAGGTTCTCACTTTGTTTTAATATCCTCCTTTCATGTCAGACATACTTGCTTCGGGTTTACAGAGAATTGTTAAAACAGTGTCTTTTAGCGGGAAGGGGGACGTTTTGCTTCCCAGGAGGCATTTGGCAGGGGCTCTGGACAAGACAACTGGGAGAGGATGCTACTGACATCTACCGGGAGAGACTGGTATGGCTGCAGAGATTCCTGCAAGCCTTGCTCTGCCTTCCACACCAAAGGCTTCTCTGGGCCCAAATGTTAACAGCGCTGAGACTGAGATTCACAATATTTAATATATTTATTTATGCAATATTATTTACAATATAAATAAAAATGGACATAGGAGTCCTAAAAAAATTACACAGAATTATCATCTGGCCCGACAATTTCGTTCCTACATATATATCCGAAATAATTGAAAACAGGTATACAAACAAGTACACGTGCATACATGTTCATAGCAACGTCATTACAATAGTCAAAAAGTGGGAGTTGTCCAAAGGCTTCTCAACAGATGAATTGGTAAACAAATCCTGGTACAGACATACAAGGGAATTTTATTTACTCATTAAAAGGGTGAAGTACTGAGACATGCTATGCGGAAATTAAAAACATTACACTAAGGAGCAGGATGAAAAGCTATTTACATAGACCAGAAGAGATAAATCTATAGAGACAAAACACAGATTCATATTTGGGGCTGGGTGTGTAGGGAGTTTAAACGGTAACTTTTTAATGTGTGTGGGGTTTTATCTTGGGGTGATGGGAATATTTTAGAACTAGATAGAGGTGGTGGTTGTGCTGTTATGGTACTGAATTGCTAACTTGAAAATGGTTAATTTTGTTATGTGAACTTCAACTCAGTAAAAGAAAAAAATGTTCCTTTAGCTAATCTACCTCATCCAACTTCTCAATTCTCTGAGCTCAGTCTCTTGATTTTTTTTTCCTCAAATCTCCATTTCTCTTTTTTTCCTTCCATGTTTTTCAAACTTGATTTAAAAAAGAAAAAGAAGCCTCAAAACATAGCTTCTTGAACTGCAGACTGATTTTTCCCCCTGTCTGGTTTTTTTCTGAGGCAGCAGGATCCAGTGACTGGTGGTGTATTAGTCATTTTCCCATCACTGAGACACAACACCAGACACCCACAACAGAAAAGAGGAGAGGTTTACGTTGGCTCACTGTGCCAGGGAATTCAGTCCATGGCTCCAAGGCAGACATAGAAGGGTGTGGCAGAGCAAAGATGCTTAGTTCGTGGTTGTCAAGAAGCAGAGCAAGGTAACAGTGCTAGAGTAAGGGACTAGGGACCATATAGCACCGTGATCATGTCTCCATGACTCACCCAGAAGGGTGCTTTACTAATCTGCTAGGTATCTCTTAATCCAGTTAAGCTGACATATCATGATTAATGGTCACAGTGGTATTGGACATTGGCACAGATTCATTGAGTTCTCATATATGTGATGCCACTTCTTATTATGGTGATCTTAGGCAAGTCCCTTAATTCTTCTGTGTCTTGGTGTCTTCAACTGTAATGGGGATGGGGAGACCTACCTTATAGGTAAAGATTGTGAGGCTGTCAGAAGGGGTTAGCGCTCACTGTAAACCCAGTGTAAATCAGCTGCTCTTATTAATATTCAAGGAGCTGGGTTCATGGCTGTCAACTTGTTGTTATGAAATCCAGCTCATACAAAGAAGCATGTGGGAAAGAGGCTGCTCCTCATCTCCAGGGCCAGCTTTTCATTCTCAGTTTGCTATATGAAGTAAGCCTGGTCTAAATTCTTGTACTTAGAGGGTCTTGCCATAATACTCATAGGAAGTATAACCATCTTAACATCAGCATCTGATAATCGTCTTAAAAGCCAGAGCTAGCCTGGTGAGCTGCAGCACATCTATAATGCTAGCAGTCCCAAGGCTGAGGCAGGCGGATTGCTGTGAGTTCAAGGCCAGTCTGGGCTACATAGTGAGTTCAAAACCATTCTTGAAGACAGCAAGATTCTGGCTCAAACAAAACAAAACAAAACAAAACAAAACAAAACAAAACAAAGCAAAGCAAAGCAAAGCAAAGCAAAGCAAAGCAAAGCAAAGCAAAGCAAAACACCACCACCAAAGCGGCAGAGAACATAAAAATCTCCAGCTGACTCTAGTGCTTAGTCAAGAGGCGCTCCTTGATGGAAGACCCAGGACGGAAGTGACCCGGCCTGAAATGGAGAATCCTGGGATGTGCAGAATTTGGACCAGTCACTCTTGGCCTCTGCCCTGGGGGCGGGACCAACGAACCAACTCCGGGGCTGGGAGCGTGCGCGTCCGTGGAGCATGCGCGTCTGTGGCTTCATGTCAGGGGCGGGAGTCAGACACCGGGGGAAGCAGGCTGAGCAGGCAGCTGGGAAAGAATCCTGACGGAAGACGGAGAGGATCAGGGGAAATGAGAGCTGCGGAAAAGGGCAGTGCTGGCATGTGCTGGTGATCGTGTGGAGGGGGGTGGTCGTCTGCTGTCTTACACACAGTCCGCCTTCCTGGTTTAATGTTTGTGGCTCTCTTTCCAGGC
>RJWM01043748.1:0-13642 GCA_004363535.1 Dasyprocta punctata | reverse complement strand
TGGGGCAGGAACTCTGTCTCTTTCATAAGTATATCCTCATGGTGCCTAGAATGCACACAGTGGGCACTTTATAAGTCTCAATGTACAAAGATACGTAGCCTTCCCGCCTCTTGTATTGAGTGATCTTACAACAGTGTCTATTAAATTAGTTGCGATGAAGAGGTTGGATGCTTGGACACTGGAAGAGGTCAAAGCTGGAGAGGAACCCCTCAAGGCCTGAGTTAACCCCGGATCACCGAAATCCAACCTGCACCCGATTCCTTGGGTTCTTCCAAATGACCAGAAAGGAATGACCCGCACACAGGGCTCTGTGTATGATATATATTTATATATATTTATATATATAATTACTCTCATTTTATTGTACTTTATCTTTTTCTTTTTTTTTTTTTTTTTTTTTTTTTTTTTCCAGATCTGACACAGGCATTAAATAACCACAGAGAGACCACTGGGGAGAGGACAGTGCAGGAAATCATGGGCACCCAGGAGGAGGAGGTACAGACCCAGCAAGAAGAGAAAGGAAAGGTTCCATGTGTAGGGGGAGTGTGGAGACTGCAGCATTAATGAAGAAAAAGGAGGTTGCAGAGGATGAGGAAGAGAAGGGAAAACAGCAAAGAAAGAGTTAAAATGCCTCTATAACTAAAGAATACTCAGAACAGGGGGCCCCTCATTTAACATTCTATGGGCATTATTTATTTTTTTAAAGGCAAAAAGGTCTGAAAGCAACGGAGCCAAGAAATTGAGAGCATAGATGGAGGGGAGTATTTGAAACTTTCAGGCTGGCATGCAGAGGACAGGGGAGGAGCTAGTGATCAGTTGGTTATTTGCTGGGAGAACCCAGAGAGAAGATGGTGGGGGCAGATCTGGGCTCAGAAGGAGGTGGACCAGTTCCCCAGCCAGCTGATGTCTCCAAGGTGGCCACTGGGGACAGAGCCAAGATGGCCGCCCCTCCCCCAAGGCTCCCTGGGAAGTGGAACTTGAAGGATATTCTGGGAAGGCACATGGGGGAAGGGAGCCATTGGTAAAAACAAAGTGGATATTCAGCCTAGGTCAAGCCCGCCTCTCTCTGAGTAGTGGCTCTTTGGATGACAGAGGGACCAAGAAGAAACTGGAGTCAGGGGCCACTAGAGAACTCTCTAAAAGAAATCAACAGGATGTCTCTTTCAGTCCTTCCTTTCCCAGCTCAGAGTCACCATAGGGCTAGGGAAAAGGCCACAGAACCAACTTGTCCTCAATTACAAATGGCTGCTTTTCAGAGAGAAGCAGAAATAAAGATGGGGAAAAGGGGGTTAAAATCTCCTGGAGGAACCAGAGAAGTCAAAGCCAGCAAGATAAGGACTGCAAGAGACAAGAAAGAGTGTAAGAGAGAGAAAAGGTACGATGGCTGGAGCTAAGAATGTGAGGGAATACTGTATTCATTTTTGGAAAGCAAAGGGCTTCAGTGAGGAGTGTGTGTAGTGGCTGGGTAAGTGGACATAGTCTGTAGCTCTCAGGTGACAGAGCAGAAGTGGGGGCTGTAGGGACATCCCACTGACAGCTAAACCAGAGCTAGGAAGACTCCCACTCTTCTGTGGCCATTTTAGTAGCCCTTCTCTATCTCTGGCTGAGCTTAGGATGGGAGAAGATGGCAGAAAATGTGGGCAGTCAGGGAATCACAGTGGACATCAGGCTGGTTTGAGAAGTCGAGGAAAAGGGCGTGAGACTAGACAAGTCATAGCTCTGTTATCAAAAATACCTTTGGGGTGGGTGAGGGAGGGATCAGGCAGGGTCAGAGACATTCCAGAAGCATCCATGGGAGAGAGGTGGGGGCGAGAGGAAGGGGCCTCAGGTTTTGTTGATGCGGAGTTTGAAGGCCACACGGCCAGCGAACTTGTCTCGCTCATCATCTGTGGCGATATTGGCGGCATTGATACGGCATTCCACGTTCACCTCCACGTTGGGGGTCACATTCAGGAACTTCACAGCCACCAGAGGCTGCGTGTAGTTCACCTGGGCCAGAGGATGAGGGCAAGGATCTAGGCCTGGAGCAGCTCAGCCTCCTTCCCAAGAACCTCAGCGTGCTCCTCAAGGAGCCATCATCCCAGACTTCCCATGGGACTTACGTGGAATTTTTTGCCGTAGTAGGGGAAGTACATGAGGTCGATGTTGCCATTGGCAGGGAACATGACAAAATGGCCGAGATTCTCAGCATCTTCATCTCGCTACGGAGGTGCAGAAAGGCAGGGAATGAACATGTTAGGAAAGGGAGGCACCCCAAAGTTCACCAGACTGTCCTTTGTGCTTCTTTTGTCCAAAATTATTCCTGTTGTCAAACGTGTTTTCCTTGAGCTGTACGTGTGCGTGCGTGTGTGTGTGTGCGCGTGCGTGTGTGTGTCATTACAAGGGAGTGGCCAGTCTCTCTCATCCCTGAAGAGGCTCATGACATGGAAGCCTCCTACTCCATCACTACCCCAAGTTCTTACCCCATCCTTGGGAATCAGTCTCTGAAGCAAAGCCAAGAGAGAACAGATAAACAGTAAGGGCTCAGTAGGGAACAGGAGCAGGGAGATGACAGAGGGCAGGCGGCAGGTTTCTAGAGAGGAGACAGCAGGGGCAGCAGGGTCCCAAGCACAATATAGGGGTAGCACACGGTGCTAACAGATCAGCAGCTACTAGATGCCGAAAATGAGCTGAGGTACAGGAGAAAAATGTGAGGCAGAACAGGAGACAGGTACAACTAGGGAATAAAGGAGAAGGTGGACGGCTTAGGGGGAGAAGCCAGCGGCCAGGGTTCTGGAGGCGGAAGGATGGGTCTGGGTCCGTGGGAGTAGGCATCTGCACCCTACAAAGCACGGGGGCTGAGAGCCCCTGCTGGAGTCCAAGCCACATCCAAGCCCACTCTTACCCCCTTGTCCCTATAGTGTTGGGGCCTCTGGGAGCAAAAAAGATAGGGAGAGAGGGATGAATCACACCGAAACTGAAAGACAAGGGCAGGGCCAAGACCACAAACTCACCTTGCCAGCACAGGTGACATTCATGCTCTGGTTTGCTCCCGCATAGAAGTTGATGACCTGGAGTGAGGAGGGGGTGTGGTGAGAGCGGGAGAAGTTGTCACACCACACGCACCCAGCCCGCTAGCCGCAGAGCTTAGCCACCAATAGCCCCACCTCTTGTTCTCTCAGCTCTTCAAACCACCAAAAATCTCCCTAATGCCCATTAACCCCAGTGGAAGGACACGACAGTCAACAGATGGTGGCCTCAGCTCCCGCCTCCACTTTCCCTGGGGACCAAGGTCACGCATACCCGGTTCATCTTGATGAAGACACAGGGCTGCCCAGTGCTGTAACCGTAATAGGTGGGGTCCCCTATGCCAGAGCAGCTGCCCAGCTGGGTCCGGTTGAATTGGCAGGCACGTTTTGGGTAGTTAAGGACCCCATTATCTGGCTGCTCATAATAGCGACCAGGACGGCAGACATCATTCTTTTGGGCTTGGATGGAGTCATTGTATGCTAAGGAGTTGGAAAAGAGAGAGTCACAGGCCTGGGGTTCCACTCCCGTGACTCCAAATCCCCGTCTCACAGTCCTCAGCTGGCACATAGCCAGCTTCTCACTCACGCTCCAAGAACTTGTTGAGCTTCTGAACATGCTGGTCCCAGCTTTCAGTGTCACTGATGTTGACCACGACATCAAGATTCTCAGTCTTAGGACGAATCATCAAGCCTGTAGGCGACAGGGGCAGGAATAGGGGGTATGTTTAAAATGAGGGGCCACACACAAAGGAAAGAAGGTAGACATGGGGAACCCTAGGACGAAGTGTGTAGTGAAATCTGAGATTGTCGTTATAGAAGGGCAACCTCCTACAATTCTACATAGCTTCCAGCTTCAGGACATTGGGAGGGAGACTTCTAGAACCTTCCAGCACATGGTGATTGCCTCATCAGAACCAAACTCCTGCCAAGAGCCAAATTCTTTTGGGAGGTTGCGTGGGGGACAACAGCAGTTAAGAATGGCGGGTAGAGGAAAAGTCATCACTCACCTGGGGTAGCCAGGCGGTCCTGGTACTTGGGGGTGTGGTCAGAGACAGTCTGCAACATTACCCACATGGTAAGGGTGAACATGGCTGTGAGGAAGCCATAGAAGACCAGGTAGAAAAGGAGAATGAAGGCTGGGGAGGAGGAAACAGAGTGAGCAGACTCTAATTTTCTGGCCATGACCTCACCTAACCCCACTAATCCCTCTTCCTATTCCAAAGTTCTATACTGATGCAGGTCTTAAGAGCCACAGGATGTCTTAAAGTTGTCCCTGGGGAGCCAGAAGAAACAAACTAGAAACAGGCAGTGTATCCAAACTTCCAGTCATAACTCCCAGCCTCCTCCTGATCTTAGGCCACAGTGAGGCCCAACCTTGCAGAGGTCACGAGACCTAACCTCGAGTTGCCGGGACAACCCCAAGAACACTCCACGGTCATTTTGCTTCTTATTACATTTCCCACTTTTCAACCAGGCATGGCCCTGAGAAGGTACGTTTGTCACTGTTGTAATGATACTCATCCTTAAAGTCCTTCTAGAGGAGTCTCTTTTTTGGGGGAGTGGGTGTTGGGGATAAAACTCAGGACCTTGTTCACACTAAGAATGCAATGTTTGTTTTTCACTTTTTTGAGACAGGTTCTCACTTTGTAGTTCTGGCTGGCCTTGAAATCACTACGTAACCCAGGCTGGCCTCCGACTCGAGGCAACACTCCTGCCTCAGCCTCTCCAGTGCTGGGATTACAGGAATACACCAATACGACTGGCTTCTGCAATGAGTTTTCAAGCTGGCACTCACAACCATTCACAGTAAAACCCACCCCCTGCAGAGTCAGAACTGTGCGACTCAAATAGCAAGATCTCTCTCCTGATGCTCCACAGAAGCTAAACCTTGAAAGCAGTTTCAGAAACAAAAGGCCTAAAACTACATACAGACTTTGACAGTAGTCAGAACTTCAGCTGTCACCCCACCATCAACTCGTACACACACACAGGACCCTGGGCAGAAGCCATGAGAAAGCAGAATCCCCCACAGCCCTTCCTTGACACCATCTTGCCACCACCATCTCTCTTTCACTTCTCTCCCTCGGCCTCATCCAAGGGCCTGCTGTTCCCATCACCTCGGACCTTCCACCTCTGAAGACACTTACTCCACCAAGCCTTCAGACTGTCCCAAGCATTGGTGGATCTCTGAGGATAAGGACTGCACCAGACCCTCCATGTGGGCCCTTAGAGCCTAGTGAATGGACTGATGGGGACAGTGTCCAATCAGTGTGGATAAATTATAAACTGTGTCACACAATGTACTTTATGCTTTTACTTTCCAGCTTGACAATCTCTTTGGGAAGAATTTCACTCCTTACCTGCCCCTGTACCCATGACCAGATCCCTGACCATATACAAGTCTCTGCTCCCCATGTCCTGCAAGCCCCGTTAAGAGTCCCTTGGACACACCAGGCCTGTTGATGGCCCCATCTCACCACACTGACCACTCCTCTCTCGGTCAAGGATATCTGAGTAGAATGATCCAATCCGGAAAACCTCACAGTATCACCCCTCCCCAATAGCCCCTCCACCCAAAAGCAGTCACAGAAGGTTACAAATGCCCAATGGTGGGCTATAGACAAACGACTTCCGCTGTGAAGAACCCCCCCCTGCACCCCCCTTTCAGACCCGCCCTCTCACGAACGTTCCCAGGGTCCAAGGGGTGGGCACAAGCTAAAAATAGACGGGGTTGGAGAGCTAGAGGGAGCAGAGGGGAGGGAAGGGGTACTCTCCGGAGGTGTGGTGGGGGGGTGACCGTGCGCATCAGCTGGCCCCGAGCGAGAGCAGGAGCGATGTGGACACGAGCACAAAGCCCGCGACCCCGCGCCCGAGGGGGCTCCGCGGGGGGCGGGAAGGCGGCAGTGACCTACTTTCTCCGCCTCCGCAGCGGCCAGCTCTGGAGATTAGACCGGCGATTCGGTCCCCTCCCAGTCTAGAGCTCAGCAGGGGGGCCGGACGCCAGGGACCTGGCAGGGGAGCTGGGGCCTCGCCCGTGAGACCCTGCACCTCCCCAGCGGCCTCCCCGCCCCTCGCGCGCGCCCCTCGTACCCCAGCTGGTCCCGGTGCGGCCCATGAACTGGTGCGTTCTCGGGTTCCACACGAACTCCTTCCACTCCTCAACCACCTGCCCGCAGCTCTTCTTCTCTTTCTGGATGACCATCTTGGCGGCGCGGGGCGAGTCCCGGCGCGGGGCGGGGGGCTGCGGAGAAGCGGGGAAGCCGCGCGCGGATGCCCGCCCGCACTGGAGCGCGCGGGAAGCGAAGGCGACGGGGGCGAGGAGGACCCCCTCGGGGAGGCAGCTGCTGCAAATCCCGAGGTGCGCGGCCACGCGCTGCGGGGTGCTGGCAACGCGGCAGAGGCGCTGGGATCCTAGGCTCCCGAACGCGATGAAAAGCACTGGAGAACAGGAGGCGATAACAAGGGGAAAGGGTGTGAAGGTAGCCTCACCCCGCAAACCACCTAGAAGCAAAACGAAAAGGGGCGCAAAAACGGACGGCTACGAAATCCAAGCAAAACACAGGAAAAAGCAGGGTGCGAGAAGACCGGGGAAGGGAGGAGGGGGCCGCCCCGAAATCCGAGATGCAAAGAAGCTGTGGAACGCGGCAGGTGGCTGCTCGAAGCTTCTCCGCCAGGCGAAGACCGCCACACCGCGGGTGGCCCCGCCGTGGGGGTGAGGCAGGGACGCGCAGTTGGGGGACAGCCAGCCAGAAACGAGGGCCCCCAGGCGGAGGCTCCGCTCCTCAGCAGTGCGGGGCCCGCGGGCGCTGCGCTCGGTCTTTATACTCTGCGACTCCGAGGGTGCCCGCCCCTCGCCTAGCCCAGAAGCCCCGCCTCGGCTCTGGCCCGCGCGGCCCTATCCATATGCAAATATGGAGAGAGGGGTTGGCCCCGCCCCCTGGCGCCTCTCAGGGACCTGGCAGTCTCTTCCCTAACCCCTGCCTGGTACTGGACTGGAACAGGGTGGCAGGAGGAGATACGGGGCATGTCTAAGTGGGGAGAAAGAAAGATAACCCCGGAGAGACTTAGGAGAGGCAGATACTGCGCAAAGCTGGAGGCACAGGCAGAAAACTAGAAAGAGACTAAAGTAGAGGTGCTGTGAAAGACCCTTGGGCACGCAGGTGGGCAGTGGTGGCACACGCTTATAATCCTAGTGTTTTGGGAGGCCGAGACGGGAGGATAGAAAGTTCGAGCCCGGTTTCCGCAACTTGGTGACTTAATGATACCCTTTCTCATATATATATTTTTAAAAAAAACAGGAAAAATGTTTTTTAAAAAACATGCTAGGAATGTAGCTCAGTGCAAAGGCCCTGGGTTCAATTTCCACCAAAAAAAAAAAAAAAAAAAAAAAAAAAAAAAAAAAAAAAAAAAAAAAAAAAAAAAAAGGAAAAGAAAAATGAAAAGAAAAGAAAGAAAAAGAAAAGAAAACCTGGAGCAGAGAGCAAAATGTGGAGGGACCAGAGTAAGACTAAGAAAAAAGAAATCACTTTGGATGCTACCTCAGTCCAAATGAAAGCTAGAACAAGCCACTCATCACAGCCACACCTCTTTCTCCAGTTTCCATGACCTCTGATCCATCCCACCTAGTTCTCTCCATGGACATCTTCCATCTCCCAAGGCCTCCCAACACCACATTCCCAGAAATGTCTCTGAGCACACCTCTTTCTCATCTCCCAACATATACTGAGCATCTACTAGAGACTGCAAGGTGCTCCAGCCCACAGTTCAGTAGCAAGACCTCTAAATGCCACATTAAAATTATTCCCACTGCTTGTCATCTTTCATCCAGTCTTGTCACTTTTTCTTGGAGAGGTTTTTTTTTTTTTTTTCTCCTCCTTTCAATCTCACCCTACTCCCTACCTCCAAACTGGGAATGGAACCCAGGACTTTTGCACTGAGCTACATTCCAGCACATTTAAATTTTTCTTTTAACTTTGAGACAAAGTCTTGATAAATTGGTAAACTGTCTAGTATGGGCTAGAGTTTGCAATCGTCCTACCTCAGTTTCCCAGAGTGCAGGGATTACAGGTGTGTGGCACCACACTCAGTTAACAATTCCTTTGGCTTTCAGTCCTTCCTTACTTAAAGGATTTGGAAACTGAAGGTGGAAAAATGTTATTTTAAAAATTAAAATATTGGCTGGGCATGGTGGCAAATGCCTGCAATCCCAGCACTCGGAAGGCTGAGGCAGGAGGATCGTGGCGAGTTCAAGACCAGCCTGGGTTACAAAGTGAACTCAAGGCCAGCCTGAACTGCATAGCAAGATCCTGTCTCAGAAAGGCCAAAAAATAGAAAAATTAAAATATTAAACTGGGGATGTAGCTCAGTGATAGAGCAGTTGCCTGTGGAAAGTCAGAGATCCTGGGTTCAATCCCCAGCACTACGATAAAATTAAAGCATCAATACCTGGTACCAAAGAAAAAAATTAAAGCATCAAGCCAGGTGATATGGAACATGCTTGTAATCCCAGCACTAGGGAGGCTGAGGCAAGAGGACCAACACAAGTTGGAGGCCAACCTGGGTTACATAGTGAGCTCAAGGCCAGCCTGAACTACATACCAAGATTCACTTTCAAAAAAAAAAAAACTTTTTTTTTTTTTTTTTTTTTTGCAGCACCGGGGATTGAACTCACAACCTCGCGCCTGTCAGACAGGCACTTAAGTCACTGAGCCAAACTCCCAGCCAAAAAAAAAAAAATTAAAGCATCAAATTAGCAAAGCAGAGCCGGGCGTGATGGCGCATGCCTTTAATCCCAGCACTCAGGAGGCTGGGGTAGGTGAAGCGTTGTGATTTCGAGGCCGGCTTGGGCTACATAGTGCGACCCTGCCTCAAAAAAACAAAAAACAAACAAAACAAAACAAAACAAAACAAAACAAAAAAAAAAAACAGGGCTGGGAGTTTGGCTCAGTGGCTTAAGCGCCTGCCCTGGCAGGTGCGAGATTATGAGTTTGATCCCTGGGGCCGCAAAAAAAAAAAAAAAAAAAAAGGAAAAACAATTAGCAAAGCACCATAAAATGACAGAAGACTGGAAGAAAAGCATTTTACATTTCAGTGCCTCTAATGCATTTTCTTCGTGAGGTACACGTGCATGTGTGTGTGTGTGTGTGTGTGTGTGTGTGTGTGTGTGATACTGGGGAAGGAACCCAGAGCTTCTCACATGCTAGGCAAGCACTCTGTCACTGACTTCCCCAGCTCCTTTAAAAATTTGTATTTTGAGATAGGGCCTTGATAATCTATCCAAGTTAGCCAAAACTTGCAAACCTCCTGCCTCATTCTCTCAAGTAGTTGGGATTACAGTGTGTACTACTGCAGCTGGCTCTTTCTAGTTTTTGAACAAGGGACTACACATTTTCATTTTAAACTGGATCCTGAAAATTATGCAGCTGACCCTGCTTCTGCACGTTCTACAGCATATTCTGATTTTCTCAAAATATACCTCTAGTGAGCAGGCAGTGTAGCTCAGTGGTAGAGCACCTGCTTAGTATATTCAAGGCCCTGGGTTCAATTCCAGCAGTGGAAAACAAGAGGAAAAAAAATTAAAATACAACTTTAATTTAGCCAATCCTTAGCTCAAAGATTTTCAATGGCTACCTATAATAGTCCCAATTCTTCAGTCTATCTTGCAGACTTACACCCACTATATGTCTCCAGCCTCTGTTCTCACTAATTCCCTGCTAGTCCTTGGCTGGAGCCTGAGCTGACCACTGCCTGGACAGACTATGCTTACCCTTGACTTCAGATTTTTGTTCATTTCATTCTGTGCTCCTTGAACCATGTTGACGCTTCAGAGCCCAGTCCAAATGCATTCACTCATTTAGTGCATATCTAATCACATTTAATTGTAGAGCCAGACACAATTCTGGTCCCTGTATTCCTGGGACTCTAATTTCAGTAGTGTCATAGTTACTTTTCTCTCATTCCTGAGACAAAATGCCCAACGCCCAAAATTAGGGAAGGAAAGGTTTATTTAGCTCACAGTTTGTGGAGGTTTCAGCTCATAATCAGCTGGCTCCAAGGCAGGATAAAATGGCACAGAGGAAACACTTCAAGGGGTCACAAAACAGCAAAACCAGCAAGAGAAAAACATGGGGAGAACAAGTCACTTCTCCTCCCTTATATTGTAAGCAGGCTACCAACTACCCCCCCACACCTCACCCCCATCTCACCCCCAGACCCAGGGCTGGTGTAGCACTCACACCACCTCTGTGCTCTCCTCTTACACAGGCTGAGGATATTTACAAAGTGAGGACCCTGGGTCCCTGCTGAGTTGCTTAGTTAAACTTCTAAACTTCTCAAGTTGATACAGTGTGTCAAACATTACAATCCACCCCTTGTCAACATGGCAACCAGACCCATTTCTTTAAACAGGTCTCCAGATACAAAGGCATGCTTATTCTTACCATTTCACAACCCGAATATCATAACACAAGTTTAACAATCCTTAAGAACCAGTATTAAGCCAGGCGTGGTGGTGCAAGGGAAAGCCAGGTGTGGTGGCGCACACCTTTAATCCCAGCACTCGGGAGGCTGAGGTAGGAGGAGCGTTGTGAGTTCGAGGCCGGCTTGGGCTACAGTGCAAGCGCAAGGCCAGCCTGAGCTACATAGTGTGACCCTGCCTCAAAAAACCAGGGCTGGGAGTTTGGTTCAGTGGCTTAAGCGCCTGCCCCAGCAGGCACGAGGTTGTGAGTTCAATCCCCGGTACCGCAAAAAAATAAATAAATAAAATAAAATAAAATAAAATAGCAAGGGACCACAAAAAATCCAACAGCTTCTAAATGAGGCAAAAAAGAATAATATAAGATTGATCAGAGTCAGTGAAAAAGCAGGAGATAGCACAAATGACATAAAAAAACCTGTTCACAGCAGTAATGGCAGAAAACTTCCCAAGTAGGGAAGAAGAATTTGACATACAGATACATGACACATATAGAACTCTAATTAGCCATAATCAGAAATAAAACTACACCAAGACATATAATAGTCAAGATTTCAGAAATTCAACACAAGAATAAAATATTAAAACCTGCTAGAGAAAAGAAACACACCACCTATAAAGGAAAGCCCATCAGAATCACACAGACTTCTGAACATAAACCCTCAAGTCAAGGAGAGCTTGGAGTGAAGTAGTCCAAGCTCTAAAATAAAACAATGTTCAACCCAAATTAATGTACCCACAAAACCATCTTTCAAAACTGATGAACAAGGACTTCTGGGAAGATAGTGGAGCAATAAGCAACAGAGAAAACAGTCTGAGAGTCACTGCCCAGATACTGGGATATAGCATTGTGAGGAAGACAAGAAGGAAGGAAGTGGGTCCTCTGGACTCAGGAGGAATCAGAAGTGTGAACTGAAGTCCACAGAAAGAGTAAAAAGAAAAATTTCAACAAAGAAGAAGGCTACGGTAGCTGGTGGCACCTTCATCCAGAGCCAGACTAGCTACAGGAGAGGAGCTGTTGGAACCTGGGGACACACAGTCATAGTGACAGTGGTAGCTGGCAACCCCAGAAGCCATTGCAGAGAGATGTGGCACTGGAGGGGAGCAGAGGACCTGGAGGACTGCACTGACTGGTGGTGAGTGCAGAGGACTCAGCCTCCCACAGGAGAGAGGGATTGGCCAGGAGCCATTTTGGAGTTGGGCCAGATAAGCCCAGAACCAAAACTGTTGCTGGCTTCCTCTATCAGCTCCTAGCTGGGTGCAGACCCATGGAAATTGCTTGGACTGTGGCAAGCTCAATGAGTCTGGTCTCAGAACTAGCTTGCTAAGGTTACTACTCTGCTATAAAGCAACAGCTGACTTGCTGGAATACAGTGGCATGATTCAGGACTCTGTTACCACAGCTGTCTACTAGTGAACACTGAGAGAATCCTGAAATTGGACTCTTTGTTTTTGTTTTTTTGGGGGGTTTTTTGTTTGTTTGTTTCCCTTTTATTCTTGTTTTGTTTTGTTTTACTCAGTTGTTTTTTTATTTCTCTTTCTCTTTCATTTTTTTTTATTAGTGTGACAGTGGTTCCTAACCTCTATGTGGGTGTGGTTCTGTTCTGTTCTACCTTTTATCTCATCCACCTCTCTTTTCTTTCAATCTTCTACACCAGTTTCCCTAAGTTGGCAGGATCCATCTTTGTCCTCCAACCTTACTTGTAATCTCTCTTTTTCCACTTCTCTATTATCTCCTTAATCCATTTTAAATTTTAACCCTGAGGGCAAAATTAACACATTACGGACTTACATATTGCATATAATTATCTGGTTGGTTTTACATATTGCTATATAATCACAAATCTAGTTCATACAGTTAAAAGTTGCAAAGTAAGGGTTAGCTCAGTTTGTTGTTTTCTAGGTTGTGTCTGATGCTATTGGTACCATTGCAGCCAAAATTGACATAATTGTTCTAAACAGTTGTTGGCCCTGGTAATCCATTACTGAGATTAAGGGTCACAGAAAATGCTGTGGCACAGTGCCAAAGAACGAGGGACTAGGCCAAACAAGCAACAACCTCTCATCTCCAACAAACTGAAGACGTAAGATCTTCCAACAGACTCAAAACCCAAGCCTGGAAGATATCTCAAAGAAGTTGTCATCACCTAAGGGTCCTAAATACCACCAATAAAGCAACCCACCATAGGCAACTTAGGAGCATCACCCCAGGAATGAAACTAAAAAAGAAAAGAAATGAGAAGACACTTAAACAACATGCAACCCCAGACATGCAGTTCACCAAAAGCAAACCCAGGGGGCAATGAGGTGGGACAATCTGAAAGCCCTCCACCAGGCCTCCCCAAAGTGGTAACAACAAAGTAATTGAATGAGGCTCTGGAAAAAATGAAATCAGAAATAATCTCTCAAATCACTACAGAGATTATCAAAATACACACCATACTTAGCAATGTTACAGACAAAAAAATATAGACAAGCTTAAGCAAATTATGGAAGCACAACATAGGAAACAAATGGAATCCATAAAGTAGATTCAAGCAGATATCCAGGAGAATAAAAACTCCACTGAAAGTATTCAAAGCACATTAGGCCAATGTGAGGACAGGATCTCAGATACTGAAGACAGGCTTATAGTTAGCGACCAGGAAAAGAGATTTCTCAAAACCAGCAGGGAAACATGAGAAATCAATTCAGCAGCTGCTAGATGAGACAAAGAAGAAAAATTTAAGATTAACTAGAGTCAATGAACAAGCAGAAGATACTACAAACGACATTAAAAACATGTTCACAGACATCATAACAGAAAACTTCCCTAGTAGAAAAAAAGAATTCAACATACAAATAAGTAAGGCATATAGAACTCCAATTAGCAATGATCACAGGCCGGGCGTGGTGGTGCACGCCTTTAATTCCAGCACTCGGGAGGCTGAGGTAGGTGGAGCATTGTGACTTCGAGGCCGGCTTGGGCTACAACGCTAGGGCAAGGCCAGCCTGAGCTACATAGTGAGACCCTGCCTCAAAAAAAAAAAAAAAAAAAAAAAAAAAAAAAAAAAAAAAAAAAAAAAAAAAAAAAAAAAAAAAAAAAAAAAAAAAAAAAAAAAAAAAAAAAAAAAAAAAAAAAAAAAAAAAAAAAAAAAAAAAAAAAAAAAAAAAAAAAAAA
>RJWM01043747.1:0-13640 GCA_004363535.1 Dasyprocta punctata | reverse complement strand
TTTCTTCTTTTACCAGAATTAGTATTTCTGTACTAATTTGTTTTGTAGCCTCATGAAGTTGTTTCTTTACTTCAGTTGCCATCACTTCAGAAACTTCAGGTGTGTGACTCCTGATCTGCTCTGTGTTTGCAGCTCCTAGACTTGCTCTGCTTGGATTGGAGGCCAGAGACTGTATTTTGCTTCTTCATCTTGACATATTTCTGAGTTTTTCTGGACAAGTGGATACTGTGGTCCTAGGTACTTCCTGCATTGGCTACAATTTCTCTGAAGCAAGACTGTTTGGTTCTTCTAGCCAGTGTTGGCTACGGATATCTGATTGTGGCCATTGGGTGCATTGGTGCAGAGCTGTCTGCTGTTTTTCCTAGCCTGTGCTGGCTTCCCAATGGCTGTTGGAGTATCCACAGGGGCAGGGCTGTCTGCTGTCTGCAGATCTGGACTGGTCACTAGAGGGGATCCTCCACTACCACTCCTGGAGTGTGCGTGGGGCTGCTACCTCCAGACCAAGCTGGCTACCTGCAGGGAACCTCCACAATGGCTGCTAGAATGTGTGTGGTGGCAGGGCTCAGTCCAAGCAATTTCCACGGGTCTGTGCCTAGCTAGGAGCTGCTGGAGGAAGCCAGCAGCAGTCCTGGTTCCAGGCTTATCCAACCCAACTCCAAAATGGTTACTGGCCAACTGTTCTCTCCTGCAGGAGGATGGAGTCCTTTGCACTCACCACCAGCCAATCAGTCTTCCAGGTCTGCTGCTCTCATCCACTGCCACTCTCCTCCAATGCTGCCTCTCTTTGCAGAGGCCTCCAGGGTCACGGCTACCATGTCACCTTGATTGTGTGTCCCTGGGTTCCAACAGCTCCTCATGCACAGTTGGTCCAGCTCCAGGTAAAGGTGTTGCCAGCTACTGCCTTCTTTATTTAAGTTTTTCTTTTTACTCTTTCTGTGGGCTTCTGTTCTTGCTTTAAATTCTTCCTGGGTCCAGGGGGCCCACTACCTTCCTCCTTGTCTTCCCCATGATGCTATATTCCAGCATCTGGACTGTATCCCTCAGAGAGGCTGTTTACTCTGCTGCTTACTGTTCCACCACCTTCCTTACAATTTGCAGAGGTAGTTGGCTGTCTCCAAGGCAGGAAGACCTGGCACAGTGGCATGGCAGGGGAGAAAGTCACTCATGGCATGGCAGCTGAGAAGCAGAGAGATCAAAAAAAGAGGGAAGGAGATACATCGTTCTAGTTCTTGCCCCTCACGACCCACCTCTGATCAACTTTCACCTCCCAACATCACATTTAGCTGTAAACTCATCAGTGAACTAATTCATTTATGAGGGTCACACTCCCATAATCCAATCACCTCCCCAAAGCCCACCTATTGTTATTAGCATGTTGGGGTTGTATGCCACGGTGATGAAGAACAAAACCATGGGTGGAAGAGGGAGGGTGTAAGTGAACTTATTTAAAAGAGATAAAGGCCAAAAAGTAAAAGACACAAGGCAAGAAGGTAAAGTTCCCACTAGCTGGGAGTGGGTTTTAGGTAGGATAGCCATGGAGACTCTTTGCCTAAAGGTTTTTAAGGGGTCTAGACGGGAGCTGGACTGTGGTGTAAGCAATATAATCTCTATTCTGTAGCAGATGACATATTTTTAGGGCCCAATCTATGTAGTATTCAAGCAGTGAGACTACCATTTAAGAAAATGTGTCTTGAAAGTCCTAAACAGCTGAAGGACAACTGGTAGATGTTTTTGTAAGAATTGTGGAGGGTGGTGATTCAGAAGGCTCGATTTGGACTTCTTGACTCCATTTTGGGTCTTCTGTCTTTACTGCCTAATAGAGTCTTAACTCTTGTCTCTGTAATTTTTGTTACAGTATAAGCATGTGAGGCTTTGGAATATCTAGATGTAAACCATAATGAGTGATAAACTGAACAATTCAGTTGTTTTAGTCACTTTATTATCCCTGGGACAAAATACCTGACATCTACAACTTTAAGGAGGAGAGGTATATTTTGGCACAGAGTATGTGGAGCTTTCAGTCCATAGATGGCTGGCTCCCAGGTAGGATAGCCAGACACAGGGGCCAGCAGAGGAGAGTCTGCTCATGCTGGGAAGTAGAAAGTGAAGGGAAGAGCTGGGGTGAGTGATAAACCTTTGCAGGTCATGACCCCAGTGAGCCTCCTCTTCCATCTCCTAACAGTTCTAAGTCCTTTAATCCAATCACCTCCCAAAACCCCACCTAGGAGCACATAAGGCTTTTGGGGAACACCTAGATATAAAGCATAACACCAGTGCTTTGTGCTTATAAATTCACTTTTCCATCCACAAATAATTCTGGATGGCCAGTAATCACCTGTGTTGTAGTTCCAGCATAATTTATTAGAAAATAATAATGCTATCCTCACACTTGGAAGAGCCACAATAGAAAGATTTGTGGAAAAGCCTCTTCCATGAACAACTATGCCAGTAGCCACATTTGGGAGCCTCCTTGAGCTTGAGGCCAAGTTTTATGGCTCATTTCACCTCTCTAGATTCTGGAACAGACTGCCACAGAGCAGGAGGCTTGGGTTAATCTCAGATACTAGCTGTGTGCTCACTATAGCACTGTTTCCCAAAGCATGGTGCAAGGGGCTGCCGCACCAGAATTGCTTGGTGTGCATGTCAACCCCAACTCCAGGGCCTAACTCCAGATTCACTGTCAGAATTTCTAAAGACAGATTTCTCTGATCTTCATTTTCAGGAAGTAATCCAGTAAGAATTCCAGTGATAATTCTTACATGCACTAAAATTTAAACTCTCCTACACTAGAGTACATACATGTGCCTCTTCCTCAGCTAAGGTGGTCAGGGTAGGAATCTGTCCTCCATGCCTGCCTGATGAAGGTGGTAGGTATCAGAGAGTAACAGAAAGTGGACTGGACTCTTTTCTTATTCCACCCAGAAAATTTTCTTCTTAAGACTTCCCTTTTTTAACCAGTTGTGGTGGTGCATGCCTTTAAGGCCAGCACTTGGGGGGAGGATTGTGAGCTCAAGACCAGCCTAGGCTACAAAGTGAGTTCAAGGCCAGCCTAAACTGCATAGTGAGACCCTGTCTCAAAAAATAGGGCCAGGGATTTAGCTCAGTGGTGTAAGCGCCTGCCTGGCAGGTGTGAGGTTGTGAGTTCGATCCCCATACCAAAAAAAAAAAAAAAAAAAAAAAACAACCCCCCCCCAAAAAAAACTTTCCTTTTTTATTAAACTGAAACAATAGTATATAAGTGGAATTTTCTGCATTGTGATTTTTTGTTGTTGTGATTTTTGTTTCATATATGAGGGTATAGCCGCTTTTCTTCTTCTTTTCTAGACTGCATTGTATGGCTACACCATAATTTTTTGAACAGGTTCCTTAAGGATGGTTTTCAAAGGTTTAATACTAAAAAAAGGCTGCAACAAATAGTCTTGCATATCTGTGGCTATATCTATAAGACAAATACCTTTAGACAGAATGCAAATTTAGAAGAATATGCCTCTGAGCCAGGCATGGTGGTGCACAGCTATAATACCAGAACTTGGGAAGCTGAGGCAGGAGCATTGCCAGGAGTTTGAGACCCTGTCTTGAAGAAGCAGAAGTAGCAGCAGCAGCAGCAGCAGCAGCAAGAGCAGCAGCAGCATGTCATTTTGATCAGTAGTGTCAAGTTGCCTCAGCAGAGGTGGTATCAGCTTAAGACCTCCCAGTGCTATGCATATTGCCTCATTTTGAAATGATTGCATATTATGCTATTGTAAAGACAATTTGTTTAATTTCTTTCATGAAAGTTGTAATTGTTTATCTCACATTTATTTAAATCTCAAAACCACATTATTTTATTGTCCTATGATTAAACTACACAACTTGGGAGATTTGACAGTCTTGGGAGGATCCTTGTGGTTGGCTTATTATTGTTTTCATTCTCATAACAACAACACGACGAAGTCTCTTTCTAAACATTTCTCCATCTATGACCTCATTTTTGTGGCTGGATCTCCCCTCTAGTCCCTGAGATTTTCTCCTGTGAACCCAGCAGGATGATATCTCTTAAGTCAAATTCCAAAGCCTTGAAGCAGATCAGCAGACCAGGGCCCCCTAATGACTGATTACACACAGCCTTGACCCCATACACAGGCTCAACCTTGTTGTTTTCTGCAGCCTTTCATCCCTGCCTCTTGAAGACAAGTCCATCTCTTCCCAAGGGAGAAAGCAAACAGTTTCACTGGCAGAGGGTGATGCAAGACCCCCAGGCTATGCAGCGGGTGGGCTCTCTCTAGTCTTTGCTTTGTCTTGTTTGCAAATGCTTCTCCCTAATACTAGAGAACTGAAAAGAGAGAGGTGAGAATGGGGACAGATCCGGCACCTGGAAGCAGAAGGTTTAGCTGTATAAGCAGAACATAAGAAGGGCTTTCTATTGAGTGTCTCCAGCTTGTGATATTTTAGTTACTGTGCTAGCCTCAAACTTGGATGGTTTGATATTGTTTGTTAAAGTATCTGCAAATATTTACAGGTTCTCAGAGATGGTGGCCTTAGGGTGGAGGCAGTTCTCAGATGCCTTTTACTCACTCATCTACTTGATGTCTCCAGCCTGAGTCCCATTACAAGTGGAAATCAGAAAGATTCATGTCTGTTAGAAATTAGCTGGGTGGATCCAACAATATTTAAATCCTGGTTTAAAAAACAATGAAGGAAGGCACATACTGAAGGGACAATGGCAAAATGGAAAACAGTGTCACATGATTCATAAACGTACTTTTGACTCAGACCCCAGTGTGGACAACTCAGATAAAGTTAACCAAAATGAAACCTACTCTCATTCATCTTCATCCATCCAAAGATTTTAAACCAGAGTTCCACAGTGTGGTGGACTAATGGTCAACTTGTAACACCCATTTGAACTGAATCACGGTGGAAGACCCACCTGAGGATTGTTGCCAACAGCACACAAAGAGAAATAGAGGGGAAGATGTGTGCTGTTGATTCTCCTGGAGGAGCTTGTCACGCTGGTTTTCCTGATATGAATATAGCTGTTCTCATCATTGGAGAAACTTGGGACTTCGCTGTTGCTGAGGATGGCTGCAGTTCTCTTTGGGGAACCTGGTCTTTACTTTGAGTCTTGCCTCCTGGCTCTCATGCAGATCCCTCAGCCTGCTGGCACAATTTTCTAGCTTCCAACACTGACTTTTGGGGCTTCCCTTTGCAGATCCTTGATACAGATTTGCATGAGACATTGTCGTGGGCTCTAGGCCTCCAGCTGGACTTATGGAGGACATTGCCACAGGCTCTAGGTCTTCAGCTGGACTCTTGCAGGACATTGCTGTGTGATCCAGGCCCTCAGTTGGATTCTTTGGATCTCTAGTATGTGGACAGATCTCCTTCACTGTTTGGCATTTGACTCTTTGGGTGAATATTATAAAATGATCCTATAAAAGTATGTGTTCTGTATTAAAATGTTTCCCTTGTAAACCCTGACTGCAACATACAATTTACCACAAAATGACCAGGAGGAAAGAAAAGGGCAAAAAAAAATGCATTGACTATGGTTTACCTCCTGTGAACACAGACCCTCAATCTTACCACGTTAGCAGCTAGGAAGACAAGAGAAAACCATACTCCTGTGGATGCGCTATTGGGGAATAGTGTGTTCCTAGTAGGCTGAAATGTAAGGACACTGAGGCAGCAACATGTTGGGCATGCCCATGGGATAAGTGTGATCCTTGGATTTTACTATATAGTCCATAATTTTGGCAGGCATTTTAGATCTCAATTGATGTGCTCTCTTTGGCAGCACATATACTAAAATTGGATCTCAGTTGATGGCTATGTACTTAAAAAATTCAAACATAGTAACTTTCATTTCTTGGTTACACTGAGAAATACTTTACTCAGAAACTTTGGTTGATGTACACTTATTTCCTATCAGCATGTAAAGTTCCAAGAATTAGTGATGTTTTCCTCACTACCATTCACGATAGTGTTATGGTCAGGGTTCTCTATAAAGATAGGTTACAAAGACAAGTCAAGTTAGCCCCACAGAGGTCATGAGTCAGGCGTTATCCCTCAGGGTTTGAGCCAGTGTGGTGGCACAGGCCTGAGCCAGGAGGATTACTGCGAGTTTGAGGTCAGCTTGGGCTACATAGTGAGTTCAAGTCAAGTCTGAGCTACATAGCAAGATCCTGTCTCAAAAAACAACAACAACAAAAACCCAAACAAGCAAAAAAAAAGAGTTGGTGTCTCTCAGACCAACCTTGAACCACTGAAGGATTAACAACACCAGCAATACATAAAACACTATTGAAAGTCTTTTGTAAAAACCATAATTTAATTGGTAATTTGCTTTCTAATTTCACAAACCACAAGAAAAACTTAAAACTTCCTTTACAGATAATGGAGGAAAAAATAACTTACAAAAGCGTGAGTCAGTAACACCTGGGCAAAACTTGATCCAGATGGCATTTGACCAAATTATTCTGAAACACGTTCGGTGTTCAATCCAGTGGAGTTTTCCTGGTTTCCATATGGTTCAGGCATCCAAATAACTATTCTGGAAAACTACAGCTAGGTAAATTCTCCAATAAGCCATGTTTCAGATATTTTTCAAAAGCAGTTTATTCCACAAACTTCAGAGGGCAGCATTTGATAGGGATTCCAAAAGGAGAGCCTGGCTGTTTTCTCAACCAACCAACCTGATCGGTCCACTTCCCTTCCTGTTCCCTTCTCTGCCTTTTTCTTCCCTCTCCCCTTCTCTCACTTCTCTTCTCACCTCTTACTTCTCACCTCTCCTCCCCTCCCCTTCTCTCCTCTTCTCTTCCCTGGTTCTACTTCTGTTTTGAGGCTGAGAACTCCCTTCACCCATGGCTTCCTACAGTTCACTGTCTCCTTTTTCCTCCTGGGCTACAGGGAACTATCTGAAGTACTATATGATACATTAATGCTTGGCATCCTTTCTCCTTCCTTCTAGGATGCCTTCCTTTACTACAAAAATTGGAAAACTAAAAACTCTATATTCTAGTTCCCTTATAGTTTAAGTTCCACACATGATTTAAGTTTGGCCAACAGATGGGCTCATGGGACACTGGGAAGGCAGAACTGTGCACAGAGGATCCCTGCTTCTGCTGCTGCTGCTCCCGGGGACAGGCCTGGCATGGATGGCCTGGCCTTCTGTAGTGGCACTGTGGTATCAATTACTAGCTCCCAGGGGATCAAGGCACAGAGTTCTGGGCACACAGATTTTGCTGATGCAGCTCTGGCAGAGGCAGTGTGACTTTGAAAGCAACAGTTGCAGTCCTGGGTATCTTGAGCCCCAAATTATGGTTTAGGCCGAGTTTCTGGATTTTGGTCCCAGTAGCGTATTCCTCATATCCTATCTTGTCTATTATGGTAGAGGGAGCTGCTCCCTTGGAGGCCAGTTCTTTGATACTGTCAGGAAGGTGAGACTCAAATTTTCTTCTCTAAGTTTTTTCACTATTTTCTATGCACCAAATCCTCTGCAATTCTTAAACTCTTCCTGTTTGAAATAAGATAGCTTTGCTTTGGGAAAACTAACTGACTGATACATTGGATGAAAATAAGTAAAAGCTACTGCCCAGAACAGCACCATGTTCTGCATCTCTGACCTTTGCCTGCACCGGGTGGATTGAAGGGAATATCACTAGGAAACTTGAGGAGTAACGGTGTGGCTTGCCCTAGTTCTAAAGTGTGTTTCTGTGATTCCTCCATGCTGCTAGTACAGTGATTGTGTGATGGATGATCTTTCATACTACTTGTTAGAAATCAAGCTCATAATTTTCTTTCAACAAGAATTTACCTAGCAAAGGACAGTGAGGCAGCTTAGGATAACCAGGAACAAACCTCATGAACACTAGTGTAGTTTGGCTTTTCTGGTTTTACAGAGACAGCCTGCTGATGGATTCTGCTGGTGGTGGCTTGAGGAATCCGCAGATCCGCGGCTGCCCACCACTTTCCTCAGTGCCACAACCTTCCCTGCATCTGAGGTACAGCTGGTGTGTGTTCCCTGATACTTACTCTCACACTAGCACAAGAAGTATTAAATTTATTTGGTTTAACAGAAAAGATATAAAACAAGGTCTGTTCTGCTTATGCAGTTCAACAACTGCTCTTGGGGTGTTTGAGTCCCAGAATCTCTCACATGAATCTCCAGAACACCAGTCACCCTCCAAGTGACATCTGGTTCTACCAGCAGAGTTTCTGGCAAGTGGACTTTCCCCCACTGATAACCAGGTTTTTACAGTAGGTACTTATACCTAGCAAGTCTGCAAATTCAACTTATGAGTGACAAAATTAACCTCAGAATTTTGTTTTCAGAAAGCCACAATAGAAATTCCTCAATCTTCTATGCTATAAGAACCCCTAACTCTTATAGCTGCAGGACTGAGATTATTACAAGAATTAGAAAAGAAATCAGAGATATCTAAGTATTCCAATCCTTCTTTAAAACCTATCACTGAAATGTCATTACACAAGGAAAATAATTTCTATATTCCTGGTTACAGCAACTATTGCTTTTGCTACTCTGAGAGCTCTCTTTCAGGAAGTAGCTAATAATCCTCTCGTGGTTGACAACTGTTGTAAGAAGCCAAGGAAGCAAGGACCAAGTCTGACTTTTTCCCCTGGAGACATTACAAAAACAAACATTTTATTTTATTTTTTAAGACTTTTTTATTTTGAAGAGAATAAAACCAAACAACATAAAACAGAATAGAGTCAATCAAAACAAAACAATGAACATAGTACATGGCTTAAAAAATATATAAAAGGAAATCAAACATAGCTACCGTAATGCCTCTTGTTATCTTCAAAATAACTGCCCATACCATTAGGCATAATAAAATCATACAAAGTAGTACAGAATAAAATCAATAAAAACAAAACAATGGAAGAAATACAAGACTCCAAAACAACAATAAAACAACAGTGGTTACTATAATGCCTCTTGCTATCTTCAAAGTAGTTGCCTATATCATCAGACATAATACAATCAAACAAAACAATATAGAGTAAAATCAATCAAAACAAACGGTGAAAGCAACACAGGGCTTCAAAACAATATTTGCTACTCTTTTTTCAGTTTTGCTTTTTAAAATAAAAAAATAAAATAAGGTAAATAAAACACAAAAAAGATAAAAGGCAATCAATAAAATCTACCAAAATATATTTTGTCTTTGAAGTGGCTGTCCATGTCATCAAATATAATAAAATTAGACAAACTGAAACAGAATAGAACCAAACCAAACAGAACAATGAAAACAATACAGGATTGAAATCACCATAATACCTTAACAAGGGCCACTGCCTTCCCTTTTCAGACACTTCCTCCCCTTTCACTTAAACAATATGTATTGTGCACTTTGGATTCCACTAACTCCTTTAGTTTTTTATACTAGGCAGACAACATGATATTCATCCATGTGACTGTGAACTTTCATCCATGAGCATGATCTCAAGTTGTATCCTTTTACCTACAAAAACCTCGAGGTTATTTTTCTTTATAGCTGAGTAACTTTCCATTGGATAAAAATGCCATGTCTTTCTTGTCTTTTCTGCAGCTGATGGTCAAGCAACCCCTACCTCTTTCTGGTTTCCTGTCACATACAGCATTGTTCTCTTCCTTTTGACTTTCTGTCTATGAACTCACTATTGAGTTAAATGTATTTCTAGTATAAAGCACATTGATGGATCCTGTCTCCTGATCCACTCTGCTTATGTTTCTTTTGATTGGTGAATTGAGGCCATCTACATTAAAGGTGATGGCTAACATGCACAGCTTTATCTCTGCCATGCTATTGGCTGCTTACATTTCCCTCTTCATTCAATTGTCTGCCCCACTCTGTGATTTTCTTCTGCCGCTGTTCCTGGAACCATGCTTTTTTTTTTTTTTATCTCTGTAGAATGTCCTTCAGTATTCTTTGTAAGATTGGTTTGGTGGTCATGAATTCCTTCAGTTGTTCTTTGTCATGGAAGTATCTTGTTTCTCCATTAATTTTGAAAGATAGTTTTGCAGGGTACAGCAATCTGGGTTGGAGGCTGTTTTCTTTCAGGACTTGAAATACTTCACTTGAAGCTCTTCTTGACTCAATGGTTTGTGTTGACAAGTCTGTCATAATTCTGATGGGTTTTCCTTTATAAGTGTTCTGTTTCTTTTCTCTAACAGCTTTTAATATTCTGTTCTTGTGTTGAATTTCTGGGATCTTGATTATTATATGTCTGGGTGTAGATTTGTTTTGGTTATGGCTAGCTGGAGTTCTATATGCCTCACTTACCTGAATGTCACTTCCTTTTCCCATGTTTGGGAAGTTTTCTGATATTATTTCTGTAAATGGACTTTTAATGTCATCTGTGTTGACTCCTGCTTTTTCATTTACACCTTTTATTCTTAAGTTTTGTTTCTTTGGGTTATGTTGCAGCTGTTGATTGTTATTTCCAGGTTCTTTGTTATTTTTAAGAGATCTTTCTGTCTGTGATCACAAACCTGTCTTCAAGGTTTGAAAGTCTATCTCCAGTTTCTTTCAAGTGGTTTTGCCAGTTTTCAATGGAGTTTTTAATTTCCTGGATATCTCTTTGAATCTGTTTCATGTATTTTAAATCTTTCTTACATTGTTCATTCAAGGTTTCCCTCATTTTCCTATGCTCCTCCATTTTTTAAATTATGTCTTATTTAGAGGTGCTTAGCGATTCTTTTTTTTATTTTAAAGAGACTAAAACAAAACAAAGCAGAAGGAAGCAGATCAGGACAAAACTATGCAAGCAACACAGGAGTTCAAAACAAGAGAACAGAAAATCAATAGTGGCTACCATAGCATCTCTTGTTTTCTTCAAAATAGTTGTCCATATCTTCACACACAGTGAATTCAAGCAAAACACAATAGTATAAAACCAATAAAAACATAAGAATGAAAGTGTTACAGGTCTTCAAAACCCAACAACAGGAAAATCAACAATGGCTACCATAATGTCTCTTGTTCTCTTCAAAATAGCTGTCCACACTTTCACACAAATTGAAATCAAATAATACAGAACAAACTAAAAACAATCAAAACAAAGGATAAAACCATTACTGAACTTCACAACAAGATGATAGGAAATCAGCAATGGCTACTATAATGTCTTGTTTTCTTCAAAGTAGCTGTTTATATCATCACCCATGATAAAATCAATTCTTGTAAACTCTTTAGGATAAGTTCTAGACTTGTATAAGCCTATACATGTACATCTATCTTTTCTGTATTACAGGGAAAGACAAAACAAAACAAAACAAATTACAAGAAAAGCAAGATACAAAAGAGACTAATAAATAACAATAGCGAGGAGCCCAAAACAATAACAATACAGGCTTGCAAAACAAGATGGTAGGAACATAACTAAGGTTGTTATTTTGCATAGTTATTTTCAAAAGAGTTACTCAGATTATCAGATACAAACTTGCAAAATTCATCTAATCCTATGAATGTTAATGGTTTTGCTCCAAGAACTAATAGAATTAGTAACACAATCCTCTTAGCTATCTTGAGTGTATATATACAAATTTATATCTTTTCTTTTTTATTTTCCTTCTTTTCTCCTTTTCCCTATCTGATTTATTTTTTCCCCTTTGGGCAGTTTGTTATCCTTCAATAATATTTACTGAAGATTTTGTATCTTATTTACTCTTTCAGTTTCTTACACTAGGGAGACTATACAGTATTTACACATGTGAGTTTGATTTATTTCACTTATGAATATGGTCTCAAGTCACATCCATTTACCTATAAAAACCTCAATGTGATCCTTCTTTATAGCTGACTAGTACTTCATTGTATAAGAGTACCACATCTTTTTTTATCCATTCCTTGGTTGATGGGCATTTAGGTTGTTTCCAAGATTTGGATATTACAAATTGTGCTGCTATAAACATGGGTGCACATATATCACTGTGGTATGATGTTTTCAGTTCTTCTAGGAATATGCCCAGAAGTGGAATAGCTGGGTCAAATGGGACCTCCAATACCAGCTTTTTGAGGAACCTCCAGACTGATTTCTACAATGGTTGCACCAGTCTACATACACTCCCTCCAACAGTGCAGGAGGGTTCCTTTTTTCCCCACAGCCTCTTCAGCACTTGTTATTGGTGTTTTTCTTGATCTTGGCCATTCTTTCTGAAATGAGAGGGAATTTCAGTGTTGTTTTAATATCTCTAATGACCAACGATGCTGAACATTTTTCATGTATGTATTTGCCATTTGTAATTCTTCAGCTGAGAAGTGTATTCATCTCTGCTGCCCATTTTTGGATTGGGTCTTTGAATTTGGAATCTCAGTGTTGTTTTAATTTGCATTTCTCTAATGACCAATGATGCTGAACATTTTTTCATGTATTTATTTGCCATTTATATTTCTTCAGCTAAGAAGTGTGTATTCATCTCAGATGCCCATTTTTCGATTGGGTCTTTGAATATCGGGAGTCTGATTTTCTTTGATTCTTTATATGTTTTAGATAGAAGTCCTTTGTCTGAGGGACAGTGAACTAATACTTTTTCCCAATTTGTGGGTTTTTTTTTACTCTGTTTGAGATTTCCTTTGACATGCAAAAAGTTTTTAATAAGATGAAATCGCAGTTATTGATTCTGGGAAATATTTCCTGTGCAGTCTGATTTTTGTTCATGAGTTCTCTGCCTACCTCTATATTTTCAAGATTTCTACCTACTTTGCTTCCAGCAGATTTAGTGTTTCTGTTTTAATATTTAGATCTTTGATCTATTTTGGCTTTAGTTTAGTGCATGGTGATAGGCATGGGTCTAGTTTTAGTTTTTGGCATCTGGAAAGCCAGTTTTTCTGGCACCACTTATTAAAAAGGCTTTCTTCCAGTGAATATGTTTGGCCCCTTTGTCAAAGATAAGATGGCTAAGTGTGTTTCTGCTTGTGGTTGTAACTTCTAATCTATTCCATTGATCAGGTCTGTTTTGATTCCAGTACCATGCTGATTTTATCACAGTGGATTTGTAGTATAGTTTCAAGTCGGGGATTGTGATGCCTCCTGCCTTACCTTTGTGGCCCAGAATTGCCTTTGCTATTTTAGGTCTTTTCTGGTTCCAGATGAATTTCAGGAATGCTTTCTCTAGCTCTGTGAGGTAGGCAAGTGGTATTTTGATTGGGATTGCATTGAATCTGTATAATAATTTTGGGAGAATGGCCATTTTCACGATGTTTGTTCTTTCTATCCATGAACAGGGAATATCTTTCCATTTTCTGAAATCTTCTTCGATTTCCTTCTTCAGAGTAATGTAATTTTCACTGTATAGATCTTTTACTTCCTTTGTTAGATTGATTCCTAAGTATTTCAATTTTTTGGATGTTATAGTGAAGGGTGTGGTTTCCCTTATTTCTCTCTCAGTGACTTTGTTGTTCGTGTACAGGAATGCTATTGATTTTTGAGTGTTCACTTTGTATCCAGCAACCTTACTGAATTTGCTTATTACTTCTAGAAGTCTTCTAATGGATTTTTGGGGGTCTTCTATGTAGAGTATCATATCGTCTGCAAATATTGATAATTTCACTTATTTGTTTCCTATCCTTATTCCCTTTATTTCTTTCTCTTTTCTAATTGCTCTGGCTAGTATTTCCAGAACTATATTGAATAGGAGTGGTGATAGTGGACAT